>JAJHUR010136233.1:0-16025 GCA_027495735.1 Lutjanus campechanus | reverse complement strand
CAAATAAATTAAACAAATGAAAATAGAAAAGAAAAAGAAGATGGGTGTACGGGTCAAACAAACATATGATGTTCACCCAGGAGACTGGGGTTTGATCCTGTGTGAAACCAAAAGTCAAGGTTGATGTATTTAAATGTCACTTAATGTTGTTATGGACACGTAACATATGTGACATACTTATTTATACCCAAAACATATTTTCTTAAAGTAGTTTGATACCTCAAACTAACCAAACTGCTGCTGTTTCACGTTAACGTGTGCCATGTGACTTACACTACATAGTTAAAAATATTATACCTAACATTTCGGCATTAAAATGTCTAAAACCACGAGACAGAATTACGCATTTTTGGAGTGGTCTTGTACTTATTATCTTAATTTTTGTCAACAATGTTCAAACCCAGAGAAAGTCATAATTTAGTCAAGGTAATGGTGCGTTTCATGCTAGCCGCTAGTTGCTATAATTTCCGGGATACATCGAACACATCAGAGACTGAGGAGTTTGAGAAACATGAGTAAGCACTTAAGCACCTTTTTTAATCGATCATGCCTAACAACAATACATTCATTGATTAATCCTCATTTAAAACAATTATACCAAACAATACCAAATGTGTTTTTCCCTCTTAAGTCAAAGCGTTATTTATTGCATATTCTCTGACAGCATTACATAGTCTATTAAACATATACTTGAATATCAGATCAGATGCATTCATAGTAAATGGATTCAAATCCTGGTCTCCTGACCCGTCCATCCACCCCACCTCCTCCATACGCGGACTTTCTTACACTTCATACAACGTCACCTGACTTCAACGGCACATCAGACCATAACGCTGGAGATGACATTTGAGTTGTACCTACAGCGCCATCGTTTGGCGGATTAGGGCATCGACAAAGCAGGACTATTTGATTCATTGGGAATAAGAATGGGCTGATTGGGCAAACGTTCAACAGCTGGATGTGGTTTTTTTGTGTGGTCATCATTTGGGCCACAAAAGGCCAACAAAAAAAATAATTAGTCCTAGAGTTCCCAAGAGTTTGATATGGTTAGTAGGATGGGAAAGCAAAAAGACATTTCTCATTTCTCCTAAACAAAACCAGGTTTGCTTTTGGTTTGCATTTTTCTTTCATTGAACAAGTTACCACAGGAAGACCTTTGTAATCTGTATAAAGAGCAGACATAGGTTTATTTTAAGATGTCACAAATTTGTTGGCCTAAATTGCCAACCTGTTCTTATCCAAGGTTGTCAAATACCAAAGTGTTTGTCATGCTTCTCTGCGTGTCATACTGTTGAACAAGGTACCCTTTTAACACGCCTCCTCAACACGCGGTAAACGCAGTAGGGAACAATCATAGTTTTGGTTAAAATAAGTAACTTACCGAGGTTAAGTTGCATGACTTTTCGTCATGTGACTTACATCAGTCCCAGTCCCCTGGGTGAAAGCCCTGTATTTGTTTGACCCATCAATCCATCCCACCTCCTCCATACATGGACTTATGATATGTCCCCTGATGTAGCTGGGTTTACATTGAAGTTACTGAGAGCCCAGTGCATCTCAGACCCAAAAAGGCATGTTGTGTGCATAAGATCTCACAAAATGTTGGTATTTGACAACCTAGGAATGAGAAAGTGTTAAAAGTATTGAAATGAAACCCTTTATTTGAACTTTGGTAGAGTTTTGGTTTGAGTTGTCATAAGCCAAAAAGTTTGGACCGCTGGTTTGGTTGATCAGTTTGGGACATAATAGAAGCATAAATCATCACATCATCTGCGTATATATTGTTGTAATTACAGATATTTGACGGAGCTTTTGAAGTCAGGTCTTTAAAAACAAAGAAAGTAGAAAGTCCAGGTCAGTCCGGGTGAAGAGAAAAGACGAGGGAGCTCAGCTCACTGTGCAGGCATTCAAACACCCCGACTGTACTGTATCTACAGTGATGAAAGTCTCCACCAAAACAAAAGCAGAGGGTGCGTGTTCCTTCTGCAACATCTCCCCATCACGCGCCCTCCATCAGCGCGTCTGGCTGCGCGTCGGAGCGTGAACGGGCAGATTTTCCGGTAGCACAAGCCTGAGATGGGCTCCTGCATCTCGGCGAGCTCGTTTCGCCGGCCCTCCCGCCGAGTCCCCCTACTGCCGCCGCGCAGACACGAGCCTCTGCAGCCCCAGGACACAGTCACCACGGGGGGAAAAGAGGGGATATAACGTTGGGGGGAGAGGGGGTAGACGCAGAGGGGTGAAGAAAGGGGATAGAGGGAGAAAGATGCATGAAGGGTAGGGGGAGATAATGAGAGGTAGAGGAGATGAAGGGACGGAGATGAGAAAGAAGGGAGCGAGAGGAGGGGAGGGTGGGGAGGCAGAAAGAGGTAAACAGAAAGCAAGGAGAAGTCGACACACACAGAGAGAGACGGAGGGGGGAAGAAAGAGAAGGAGAGAATGATTGCTCGCGGCTCATTTCTCCACACATGAGCCCATCTGTACAGCGCCCAGGGTGGGACGGCACCACTGCTCTGTCTGAAATGACTGAGCGAGCCAAAGACACCCCAGCTCCACAGGAAGCCAAATGCAATCCCATGAATCCCGGGCTCGCCTATTATTCTGCAGAAAGCCCTTTTAAAGTGCCATTTTTTCTCGCTGATGGTGCCTTGTTGATTTACTTTCTTTTCCATCATGACTTAAGTTGACCGTAATGTGTTTGACAGAAGCTCATGGTTGAATATGTTTGGGAATATTTTGGTCTTGCACACTCATGTTATATATACATATAAATAAATATACAGTATATATAGTACACACACACACAAACACACACTCTTTTGGTTCTTGGTTCCATCAACATAGCAGCACCACAGGGGTAAAAAAG
The DNA here is from genome assembly GCA_027495735.1 of Lutjanus campechanus. NCBI lineage: Eukaryota > Metazoa > Chordata > Actinopteri > Lutjaniformes > Lutjanidae > Lutjanus > Lutjanus campechanus. Next base: position 13,159 of record JAJHUR010136233.1, on the reverse strand, counting down.
GAGAAATTGACTGGCAGAGAGCAAGAAATGGTGTTTGCAGTGAGCATCTTGTGGTATTGTAATATTTACTGTTAGCACCTCAGGCTACATGATACGCTCCACTGTCACCATCAAACAAGCAGCTCTCTGAAGGAGGGAGCACATCTGTTGTCACCCCTCCAGAACCCCCCCACCCCTCCTCCTCCTCCTCCTCCTCCTCCTCCTCCCCACCCCTCGCTCTCCCCTTTTCCCTATCTCTGGAGTGAGAGAAAAAAAAAATTGAGTAAGAAGAGAGAGAAAAGCAAAGGAAGAAGAACCCTGGAGTTACAAAATACACAACTTTCTGACCTCCTTCTTTACATACATGCACACACAAACAAGGTTGGAAGGGTTACGTGAAAAATTAAATAGCTATTTATCTGTTAAAAAATGTGGTCATTGACTTCATCCAGTTGCCACAATTCTGCTAAGGTTCTCTGTCACATTAAAACAATAACAAAAGTTGTAGTTTAGTGATGTTGTGAAGTAGCGTGGGATCATGGGAGTTGTTGTCTCCATTGTTGAGCTACCACCAACCACCAATATTATTATTAGTTACGTTCGCCGCTCAGTCCGCGCTCTCTGACATGTCTGATGTGTCCTGTGCTTTCCTGAAAGCTATAGCGACTGGCAACTAGCTAGCAACGTCTAGCAGGAAACAACACACTGTTGCCTTGCATAAATTATGCATTTCTCATGGGTTTGACCGTTTTTAGAAACATCTGGGATAATGAAAGCTTAACTTACACTAACTTAACGTATGTTTCTAGACATTTTAATTCGGAAATGTGACATATTGTAGCTTTAACCATGGTACACTCCAAACAATCAAACTTCAAGTAAACTGCCATAAACTTATTCTTAAACATTTTAATAGTAGTATTAGCAGGTTAGCTAGCTAACTAGATTTTAAGCAAGCTATCTGATTCTTTGAGCGTCCTCCTGCGTTCCTTGTAGCAGGGCTGTGTGAAAAGCTAACGACCATGGATAAATACTACTGGCGGAAAATTTGTGCTAAGCTAACGTTTGCTAGCTACTCATAATGACGGTGGTCTCTTCTTTTTTCTTGAATGTTTTGGGTTTACTGAGGCCACTTCACTGTAACGATAGAACAGTATCCCGTCCTTGTAAAGCATTTTGTAGCATATAATTTGCTAAATCGAGGTGATTGTTAGGAGACACGCAATTTCTGCTATTCACCTGCAAGTCAAACAACTAGAGCTATGCTAACAGAGAATAAGCAAGACTCACGATTTAGGAGACGGGATATATGGATATATGGAAGGTGTTTGCAGTACACAGATTAATTTGAAACTAGCGTGAATGAAATTTAGAGACTGATAAGCAGAATTGAAATTAAACTTTTGTAATTGAATTGCAGACTCCATTCTTATTTGGAATTGATTCCCAGCCCCATAAATATTCTTTATTTTAAAATAGTAATCCTGCTATAATAACCCTCATTTTTACTAAACCTGTAATCTGTAATCTGATTACATCTTTTTATCTCTAACTATAACTTTTCTGTGTATCCTAATTATGAAACTCTATATGTAATCCGTTACTCCCCAACCTTGCACACAAATACATACACACACACACATCACACCCTTCCTCTTCCTCTGACCACGGCTTAGGATGCAGCCGATTCAAATTGATCATCCCTCTGACCAATAATTCATTGTGATGGAGCAGACGTGGTGTGTGCATGGCGAGCGCCGGCCGCACAATGGCACCTGCATACTAAACAGCCCCGTCGGCCAATCGCGCCACGGCGATCCCGGTCAGGTGACCCGCTGTTTATCCTCTGATAAATGGCAGGTCAAGCCGGGTGGCGCTCACCGCCACATCCCTCAGCGCCATGTCACCCGCACTCCCGACCGCTCATCAAACCCCCTCGCTCCCTTTTCCTCAAAACCATCTCGGTCCCCTCCACCCCTTAAACCCCCTTCTGCAATCACCACCACCCCCCCTTTACACCACCACCACAACCCCCCCGGCATTTGCCCCGCATGCATCCATTATTCTCCACGCTCGCTGCACCGTCAGCACAGTCATGATTGCTGACTTCTCCTTCCACTGCCAGCCTCCACTTTGAACACAATTAACTTAGTAATTGCATTTGTTTTAGGAGTATGGGAGTGATTATCAAAGCCACCTATGATCCTCCAAGCATACACACTCGCTGCCTTGCCTGTCTGTTGATGGGCGCTTGTGCAGGCGAGACCACGGGGGGGTGGAGGGGGGGGTGGGGGGGTACACAGATAGGGCTGGGAGCACTTCAAAGCAAACCTCGCTTCCTTGCTCAACCTCATATACCTTATTAGAATCCCCTGATTGCCAAACCCCTCTGTTGCTTTTGTTTATCTGTTTGTTTCTTGGGCGGCCAAGCCACGGAGGCTTTTGAAATCCAGGGGGTCATTTTCAGCACAGCTGCCACTAACAATGCAAAATACAAGGAGAGAGACTGAGCGGTGGAAATAGCGCACACCTACACGGCAGAAGCGGTTTTTGATTTGAATTTGAAGAGGCTGAAGCGAAAATGTGTGTTTAGGGTGAAGTGTTTTGCTTTTAAGTTGGTCTTCTGTCGCAATCAAAGGAGGGAATGGTCGCTACGTTGCCTTAGATATAACTTATAGTTAGTCTAGCTCGCCTGCTGTAAATTGGTTCCCAGCAAAAATCTCCATCTTATCGAGCTCTTAAAGTCTTGTTTTTGTAAAATATGTGAAATACACTGACAGTTCTTTTAGCTTGTTTTAAGCTGTTTCCCCCTGCAAAACTTAATGTTTCAGGATTTAAAAAAAATATATAATAAAAGAGGGGGTTCTTGATCATTTGGAATGTTGATATTGGGGTTATTGATACTCTGGTGTTATCTTATTGGGTTATTGATCATTTAAAGTGTTGATATTGGAGTTATTGATACTCTGGTGTAATCTAATTGGGGTTTTTGATTATTTGGAGTGTTCATATTGGGATTATTGATAAGTTGAAGCATTAATATTGTGGTTATTGATAATGTTGAGTGTTAGTATTGTTATTATTGATAATTTAGTGTGTTGATGTTGGGATTATTGATCATTTGGAGTATTGATATTGGAGTTATTGATACCCTGGTATCATGATATTGGGGTCCTTCATGATTCGTTGTGTCTGTATTGCAATTATTACATGACTTTGTTAGATATTGTTCTGATTGGTCAATTACAGCATTCTAAGGTCTGTTATTTCTGAATAACAGACCGGATAACAGACCGTTGCTATGGACGCAGTTCAGTTCACAATAAAATCCTTTTTAAATCAAAAAATCATTTTAAAGTTAATATTTTTAGTCAAAATATTGATTTTTTTTTTGCCAAGTAACCATGAAATAAGTGGGATAATGTACCACGATCAGATGATTGCATTGAAATAAACCCTGACAAAGTGATGCAGGACTCTGACGCGAACCCCTCACTTAATGATAATTTGTGTTATTGATGCTGTGGTGTAATGATATATAGGTTATCGATAATTTGGAGTGTTGATACTGGGATTCTTTATAAATTTGGAGTTTTTATACTGGGATTATTGGTAATTTGGAGTGTTGATATTGGGGTTCTTGATAATTTGAAGCTGTAATTCTTTAGAGTGTTAACAAAACTTCCATATTTTCAGACCAACCATCATGGCTTTTAAAGATTATCCAATTGAATTACAGAACAGGGCCATGAACTCCCCATCAAGTCTTGGATTTGCTTCAATCACTTTCTTTTACAGTGTACTTAAAAACTTTCACCATTCATCCGTGAACATCCAGTGACACTGAAATACTGCAACCCTGCATTATGAGTCCAAACACCAGCTTGTGTGCTGTCCCCGCATTATTACACTATACACAAAATACTCTATTCTGCCTGCATTTTGTGGATCCTTCTTACGACATTGACTTTGAATAAAAGACCAGTATTGCAGCCCTTTTTTAATTGAAATGCAAACTACATCAACGGCCAGGCCGCGGAATTGGCAATACTCTCCTGGCGGCGTGATAAAGGCTTTTTTGCTGTTTCTGTGGCTATCGACTTGGTCATGTGTGTAATTGCCTAAAGCGTTCCTGAAGCCTCCGATGCACCAATGTAAATATTAAAGAGAGCGCTCAGCTTAATAAAATGCTGTTCAAACAATATGGGGCCCAAGTTATCTCCGCCTGTCCATTTCCAGCGGGGGCCCGGGAGTCGAGGGGTTCTGCACGGGAGACGGGGTCAGTATCAAGATGAGACCTGCTCCTTCATAAGTGGCGGCGGAAAACGAAGGGGAGCGAGGCGACAACCGATTAAATGAATCCACTAAAGAGTGAATAGGGCTGAGGTAAGAAAAAGGAAGTGAAAATGGGAGATATTATAGCCACTGAGGACTGTGCTGAAGGGAAAAAAGGAAGAAGAGGAAGAGGAGGAGGAGGAGGAGGAAGACAGCAGCAGGGAGGGGAGTGATGGATCAGACAGATTCTCTAATGGTATTGATCCAGTCCAAGGCCACGGTGGAGATGAAGGCCTCCCTGCGCAGATACCCCTGCTGTCACCTTGACCTTGGGCCAATCCCTGACCTCCGACCCCGTGACCCCGCTCCAAGCCTCCGCTGACCTCCCATCACCTCCCCTGCTGGTCCCCGCGGCCGCCGCACCACCTTTTCCAAATGAGAATTGACTTTGGTGCCCCGCGCGAGGTGGAAATGCAGGTTAAAGCGTGTCAATAATGTTTCACAAGAACAATTTCTCCGGCCGGTTCTGCGGAACGCCATATCGCTTTGACATTTGCTCGCCGTGTGGATACCATAGCGTGTCCTGCGAGGCAGTTGAAGGAGGTTTGCGAGGCCGCTAACTGCCTTTAGCTATTGATCCGCCGGTTAAATTGCATGCACACAGAGCTAGCGGAGAGGGAGCCTTGAGAGTCAGCCGCTAGGACGATGCACACTTGGCTCACGATAGCCACCATCTAATGGTAATTGCTTTCGATCTCTCCCCACAGACAGACGATTTACAGCGGCTCTTCTCCTGAATAGGTGACACCAAATATTTAGTGTGTGTTCTGTGTGTGTGTGTGTGTGTGTGTGTGTGTGTGTGTGTGTGTGTGGGCACAAGGGAAGAAAAATGTATCACAGTTTGTTCTCACGCTCAGGTAGTTGAGCAACTGTACACTCTTAGAAATAAGAGTTCCAAAAAGCTTTTTCCTGAAGGGCAGAGGTTCTACCCAGAACCCTTTTCATAAAAAAAAACAACCCTTTTTTGAGCTCTGCAAGGATTATTGAAAAAGAATTTGTTCTTCAAGGGTTCTTTGTACAATAATATAAAAGGGTTCTTGGGTCTGGGTGGGTTCTAAATAAAACCTTTGCGATATGAAAGGGTTTTTGGTAGGACCCACTGGTGGGTTCTAGGTAAAAAACTTTGAAATATAAAATTGTTCATGGTAGTTCTAGATAAAACCTTTGGTTTATAAATAGATTCTTATTAGAACCCCTAGGTGGGTTCCAGATGAAACCGTTGGAGTATGAGGATTCAAAGTTAATGTTGAAGCAAGTGAGTCAGACATCTACTTGGTAGAACCCCATGTGCGGGTTCTAGATAAAATTTTAGTAATATAAAAGAGTTCATGGTAGAACACCCTTAAAATCTGTGGATTATAAAACCCCAGGTGGGTTCTAGCTGAACCCCTTGGAATCTAAAAAAAAAAGTTCTCAGTAGACCCCCCAGAATGGTTTCTTGTTAGCACCCATATGTTGGAAAGGTTCTGAGTGAAACCATTACACCATAGAAAGGTTCTCTGTGGAACGTCTCATAGGGATTTTTGTGGGAAACCTTCCAAAGATGGTTCTGGGTATAACCCTTTGTCTTGGGTTTTAGGAAGGACCTTCTGAAAGGGTTCCAAGTGGAACCTTTGTAATAGATTCTACCAGGAACCTAAAAGGATTCTTCTGTGAGGACAAGTCGAAAACCCCTTTATGGTTCTACTTAGCTCCTTTATCTCTCAGAGTGTAACAGAGAGCAAGAAAAAGAAGAGCTCATCGACATCAGGAAGAAGGAAAAAGAACACTGGTTGTAAAAACATGATAGTTGATCATCTCTAAAAGGGACACTTGGCTTTCTGCTCACCCTGCACTTCATCACCGTGTCGCCGCTGAATGGTGTTTAGGGAGCGGAGGGAGGGGTGGCGATGCTTCTCCTGCGGCCCCCAGGTGATTACGCTGAATGGATTACAGCGGGAAACGGCTGTCCTTCTTTCAAACTGCCAGGTGGCGTCCATTTTTCTCCCGGCCTCATTGTTCGGCTCTGTGTACAGGACAGATTTAGACGGCCCAATAAAGTCCCATCTTTAGACGAGACAGCTTGATGCAGCACCCTCTGATCTCAATGGGAATACAGTAGATCAACTGCCTCGCGTTAACTTGGGATGCTCAAAGACAAAAGGTAGAGCCGAAATGAAGTTCTGCGCTCGTGCGCGCCTGGAAATCCTCCATAAGCCGTTAAAAACTGACCCGCTGGACATTTTCCAAACTAATCAATCTTGTGCCCGTTCGCTCGTCCCTCAACTTTTTTTTCTTTTTTCTCCTCCGCTCATCTCTTTCCCTTGTTACAAACAACAGCCGAGTTCATTAGCTGGTATTTGCATCAGTCCATTCCCTACGGAGCGCGGAGCTGTTTGTATCCCTTGTAGCCTGATACCTGCCAATGCTAATCCTGTTTACAGTAGCACTAAAACACAACTTAGTGGGCCATCCATCCCAAACATCCCTTCCACCTGTCAATAGGCTTAACACGTCCACCAAATTTACGTCAGAGTCGTCGCACAGGATTATGTAAGCCATTTGTACCACTTATCTCACCATTTGCCCGCTGTTAACAAACAAATCACTGCAGTTGAGTTAAAACCTCATGTTCCCAAGGACTTTTCAAGAATTAAGGAAAGTAACCTTCCTTATAGTGGTTGGCAATACCACAGAATGTACCATCAATCCGATATCAAGTAATACCAGGGCCAGGGTCACCAATATCAAAACTAATATCAATACTTTTTTGTTGTTAAAAGCAGCTAATGTACTGTCATGTAAGACAGCGAAATATGTCATAATTAAGTACTATTCTACTTCTGAATCTTTATTATAATTATCAACAAATAATTTGCTGAAATTACATTATGTTTAAACACAGGTTTTGATGGTACTACACACGTGATGGATCCTTTTTTTGGTGTTGTTCCTGTTGACACCAATATTGATACTCAAAACTTTGTATCAGTAGTATCAATACTTTTGGGATTGATCTGCCCATCTCTAGTTTGCTTCTTTAAAAGCTCAACAACAACCTTCTTAACCCATAAAAATGTGGATTTATTCAGTTTAAAAAACCCTGGAAACTCATTTTCCTAATTAGCTTCTTAAGATGAATAACGGGTCAAAATAAGAACACAAAGTTCTGCTAAATTCAGATCATTTTTGGTTCCTTTCTCTTTTTTCTCTGCACTTCTCACTTAAATGGTTCAAACAAGGTGGTTCTTTGGCCTGTAATCATAGGTGAACCTCTTTTGTTGCAACAGAGATGCTCTATATATCCAGCCCTTATACAACCCCAGTCTGTCCTTTGATTCACGCCAGCGACGGTTGTGGTCGGAGTCCGTCTGTATGTTCCTCCGTTCGTCCCGTTCTTGATATCTTAAGAATGCTGTGACTGAATTTTTTCAGTCTTAGTACAAAGATCAAGGTCTCTGCGACCTCATTCTCAGGAAAACCCGGAGGGAAGTTCTTCAGACTTTGTACAAGCAGGCACTTAGACTCAAGGAAGAACTGATTAGCTTTTGGTGGTCAAAGGTCACTGTGACTTTGCATCTGTCCCGTTATTGAGAACACGGTATCTCAGTAATACCTGGAAGGAATTTCTTCAAACTTGACACAAACATCCACTTGGACTCGGGGAAGAACCCACTAGAATTCGGTGGTCGAAGTTCAAGGTCAATATGACATCACATCCGGCCTATTTTCACGAACGTCATATCTCAGGAACACCGGGAGGGAATTTCATTACATCTGGGGGACAAACATCCACTTGGACTCTGGGATGAACTGATTAGATTCTGGTGGGGTCACAAAAGATGTTTTTGCAATACAAATTTGACCAAAATTTCACACAAATATCTAATAGGACAAACTCATGAAGAAACATAGACAACCACTGCTTTAATGCATTATTAAAAAATACAAAATGCACCATATTTTAATGCTTGTTTTTAATCTTTCCCCAAAATAAACTAAACTAAATAACCAGTAGAGAACCATACAGGTTGGTGACAGTTTGGGAGTTGTTTGGTCAGTTTTTGAGTGTTTAACTCTCAATAAATAATACTTCAAAATGTTGTTGTTGCTTTATTTATTTATTTATTTTTTTTTAAACTTTGATTGATTCATATTTAGTCATGAATATTTGATGTTGCAGAGAAGTGCTTTGCAGAGATTTTGAAGCCAGGTTTTCAGGGACATCAACAAATCAACAGAACTGGACGTTGGAGGTTTTCACCCAGCAACAACAAAATAATGAGCTTGACAATTAGTGAGCTGCTCTAAGGGGTAGCTTGTTATCCATCATCCTTTTAAACTTGGATTTGTGGCAGCTTGGGAACAATATTATTTAAAAAAAAAAAAAAAGCCGAATTTAAATCCATTTCTGCTGTACGTTGTTTAATCGCAGCGAGGGTTGCATGGTATGGATGCAGCCCTCGATCGGCGCTGTCGTTGCTTTCACGAGGACCTGATGTGTCCTACTCTTAAGTGTTTGATTCACCCGGAGCTGATGTTAAAATGGATTCCTGGAAGTTTTCCAGCGCTGTTTTGTTCTCGCCTTTGTTACTGTTCGAGTATTGTGTATGATAGAGGGACCGCTGGGACTGTTTGTCACACTGATCCTCTTATACCGCCTCTATCCCTTTGTTTAAAGCAACAATTAAAACTGTTAAGCCACACACTGTTGTATTTTTTCCCTCTAAGAGCAATTTTTTTCATCACTTCAAAGAGTTTAAGAGCCTTGATAAAAATACCATATTTTGAATAGCACTCGTTTTTATGTGAACAAATAATGTCACTTTATATTATAAGCCGGGGACGAGGAGTGCTGTAGGTAGATAGGTGCAAAATGAAATGTGTGTTTTTGCCTTTATTTTAGCCTGATTTGGACTGTGCACGGTGATTTCTTGCTCCATATACAGGCAAAGGAAATGACTCTGACAATTACATCAACTTAAAGGAGAAATCCATAATATATTTACTGTAATGAATCAGAAAGTGCCCATGATACGTCGACAGAGATTAGGGAAACATGTTAAGTTTAAATACATTGCTACAGTGGTGTCCTCGTCTGAAATTTCATTTCCGGCCTGCAACTCGTGTTACTGTTCACCCATTTCACATTAATTAGAGTTCAAATTAATGCCGAATGTTTGTGAATGAGTAAATGTCTTGTTTATGAGTCATAAGAAATCATTAATAGTCTTTTAGAAGGAGTAGATGTTTATGACAGTTAAATCGAGCAAAATGTTAATGGAGTTTGGTAGGCAGTGAAACAGGCAGTCACTAAACTCCAACTCTAGAGTGTATATTTTCAGAGCAGGTTTTGTTTTCGGGATAATGGACTTAACTTTACATTGACAGACAGTTGACAGCTAATCAACTTACAGTGTAGGACTCGTTATTGTCAATATATGATGTTGCGCTTGTCTTGTACTCCTGCAGCGTTCCTGCAGCCTGCCTGAGCTTCCTTAAGTCTGAGGAGGAGGCAGCCAAGGGAAACAACTCACTTCAACCATAGACTCTGTGTATCTGTGTATCATTACATCCTTAAAGTGTAGTTGGTTCTTACACTGTGTTGAATGATCAACAGGAGGCAGAGACCAACCCTGCATGAGCCCTGCAGTCTGTGGCAGCGGTCACCTGACACCTGCTCCTTTTCGTTCCGAACAGCACCCTCCCCTGCCCGGCTAGCAGCGCACCTTTTACAGGTATGTATGGTCATCTGCCGCACGATGCGAACAAGCAAGCAACGAACATCAGCTCGTTTCAGATTTTTTCTAATGAACATGTCTTAACCTGCTCCATATCATGGTTGAAGCGAGTAGTTTGCCCCAGCCGCCCTAACAAGTGAGGATGAGTCCTGCACTGTGAGCTGATCAGCTGTTTGTAGCTGTCAGTCGTCTGTCAGTGTAAAGTTCAGCCTGTTGTCCTGAAAACAAAAAGCCCGCTGCTCTGAAAACACACACTCTGGAGTTGGCGTTCAGTGTCTTACTGCCTGCCAAACTCCATTAACAATTTGCTCGATTTAACTAATAAACATCTACTCTTTCTTAAAGATTATTAGTTTTCCTATGACTCATAAATAGACACTTATTTGGAAAATATCCTGCATTTGGACTCTAATTAATGTCAAACGAGCAAACTTTGACACAAGTTATGGCCTGGACAGCTGCTTAATCACTGGTGACATATCATAGTCATTTTATGATTTATTACAATAAATATACTATAGCTTGGGACTTCAACTAATGATTATTTTCATCATCAATTATTTTCTCAATTAATTGATGAGTTGTTTGGTTTTTAAACAGTCAGAAAATGGTGAAAACTGTTGATCGGTGTCGTCCAAAGCCCAAGATAACTTCCTCGAATATCTTGCGAATATCGGCCAAAAGAGAGCATTCATTCACTCCTTGCAAAGTTACTCAAACCAATTAATTCATTATCAAAATAGTTGGTGATTAATTTAATAAGCAATTAATAATCGATTAGTTTAGATTATTTATTGCAGCTCTGTCACAGATCTCTCTTTTAATATGAACCTGCTGCGTTAGCTGAATTGCAGGTGGACACGAGGCCACTGCCTACGCAGGCAGGGGTTCGTCACATAGCTTTTTGTGTACAAGTTTCAGCTTAATGTATTCATCGATTACATAAAAATAAAGTTTTCTACAGTTGCGATTCATAATGGCTCCCTCAGCTTGTGAGATTGTTCCAACCATCCAGTCAGTATGCAGTGATAATTCCCTCATAATGAAGTCATTTTCATTTTTTGGAGTATGCTTGGCCTCGCTCCAGGTTCCCTCAGATGGCGACCAGATGTCGAGATGTATCTCTAAAGACTCTCAACACTTCAACATTTAATTTTTTTTTTTTACGAGATTCTTCTCTCGACATGCGAATCTGTCGTTCACACATGAGGGGCAGAAAAGCATGGAATCAGTTTTAAGCTCAAGCTTATGTGTTGTTTTTTTTTGCTCCTCGGCGAGAAACCCTTTAGACTCGAGAAATATTGATCGGCATCCATGAATCCTTTGAGTGAGAGGGTCTGATTGTTGGCAAAACATTTAAACATGCAATTTGGTGGTATTTGCCTCTCTCATTAAGCCACTGCACAAGGCTGAATCTAAAGCGATGACAAGCGAGTGGCGAGTGTAAACAGGCAGGGTTTGCTTGCCAGCAGAGGCAAGTGTGTTAGTAAGGGGTCTGGGGAGCAAGAAATAGTCTTGAAATATTTATAGGGTTTGACTTGGATCCCTCCCTGAGGATCAAGCATTGAAAACTTGCAATCTGTGGATCGCCGAAGGCAAACTGACGCAGAGGTCAAGCCTATAGGTTTTTCTTTACATGAAAACAACTCGTAAAAAGGGAAAAAGACAGAGCAAGGGGAGAGAATAATATATTCTGCACCCGGGAGCAGGATTTTAGCTTGAGAGGGTTATGGATTTTTTTTTTTTTTTCCCTCTCCTTCCCAGTTTTTTTTTTTTTTTTTTTTTGTTGTTGTTACAGACATCTCCCCTCATTTTCCCGGGATCAAAAATCCATTTTGGATCATCCATTCAATATTAAATCTGGCAGGTACTTGTATACACAACAAACTCAATTTGCCGCGGCGATTTTGAGATCTTTCATGGATGTGTCAATGACAGACAACAAAGATCCGCTCTTTCATTTTTAATGCAACAGGTCGAGCGACATCGGGTCGTGTTTGTAAAGGCGCTGAAGGGGAACGGACAGAGCTTTTGTTTTACGGCGCTGTTTGTCACAGGTGGTGAAAGCACACACGCTCTTAACTCAAGTACAAGTACAGATACTTGTGTTGGTTAAAGTAGAAGTAACTAATTCAACTTCTTTACTCAAGCACTCAAGTGAAAGTGAAAAAGTACAGACTCGAAATGTACTCAGAGTATTAAGTCCCCCTCTGAAGGACATTTCTCACGGCTCTTTCTGTGAGCGGCTCTTTCTCTTTCTGTTTTTTGTCTTGGTACGTCTTTTACGTTTTTTTTTTTTTTTTGTCTTTGTTCATCTTGTTGCGCCTGTTTTGTCTTGTTGCGTCTTTTGTGTTTTTCCATCTGGCTTCATTTTTTCATCCTTTTTCTCGTCACATCTTGTTTTGTCTTGTTCATCTTTTAGATTCTTTATGTCTTGTTACGTCTTTCACATAGTTTACGTCTTCTTCTGTCTTGTTGCGTGTTTTTTTCCTTTTTCATCTTGCAATGTCTTTTTTGTCTTGTTTGTCTTGTGACAAGTTGTTTAGTTTTGTCTTATGTATTTTTCGTCTTCTTGTCTTTTATGTAGTTTTTCGTCTTGTTACGTCTTTTTTTGTCTTGTTGTGTCTTTCACATCATTTTCATCTTGTTAAGTACAGATATTTGTGTTAAAATGCAGGCATAAAAGTAAAAATCATCAGAAAATTAAACACTCAAGTAAAGTACAGATGCCTAAAAGCTCTACTTAAGTACAGTAACTATGTATTTGTACTTAGTTACTTCCCACCTTTGCTGTTTTTGGACGTTCTCCTCGTTGCCACGTTGATATTTGATGAACATTAAAGGTGCTGTTCATGTCATAACAGCTCTGAAATGGGGGCGAGACCTTATCACACATTTATCCAAAAGACACTCAAATCCATTTCCTACCAAAACAGAGCCCACTCCACTGAACCGCCGCCGCCGACTCCCACCAAAACAGAGCGAGGTCGGCTCCTCATTTCCTCATGGTTACCCAGGCAATGAGGCCAGGAAATTGGACAGTAGGAGGCAGCCTCTCAGTGCACCATATGACATGCCTCAAATCCCTCTAAAGGAGTCCTTTAGAGACGCCAGGAAAACGCCTG
>JAJHUR010136232.1:0-15511 GCA_027495735.1 Lutjanus campechanus | reverse complement strand
GTGGAGCTGACTTTTTTTCTGTTTCTATCGCATTATTTGTGCTTTCCCCAATAACCTATTCAGATATGGACGCATCTTTATGCGATCTGTAGAATATTTTCACCCCTTACGTCAGGCATGTCCAAACTGTTCCACAGAGGGCAGAAAGTTTTCTCTCCGACCAACCAACAGCACACCTGACTCGACTAATCAGCTGTTTGAAGACAGAAATCAGTTGATTAAATGAGTCGTGCCTGGTGTGCTCCGGCTTGGTAGGAACGAAAAACCCGCAGCCACGTGGCCCTTCATGGAATAGTTTGGACATGCCTGCCTTGCATAAATCGCGGTTATATCGTTCTCTCCAAAGCAACCAGACTCTCTTGGCAAAAACAGTAATTTTACTTCACAGAACCGCCGCTGCCTTGATCGGTTAGTTTGTTGGTGCATATTGTGTGACTTCGGTGAATCTGAAAACACTGACATCACAAATTAACACAAACAAACTAACCGATCAAGGCAGCCATCGACGAGCGCCTCCAGTGTCCTGTGAGGTAAAACGACTAATTTCACCCATAGAGTTTGGTTGCTTTGGAGAGAGTGATGTTTGGCTTATATAACGGCAGTCTCCCGTCAGACAACCTGCTGCAAAACAGATTTTTCCGTCGTTTTACGAATTGGAAAAATAGGAAAAATCTTTCCCGTCAGACAAGATTGTCTGACAAATTGCTTAGCTTCCTACACCAGTACTCCTGCTGCTTCCCCAAACTGTGCACACGTTGACCAACATCTACTGTAGGTAATAAACTGACTATAGATAAGCTCCTCATACATCCTCACTTCAAAAAAAAAATCCCTACCACAGAACAGGGGAAAATCCAACTCTAAGAAGCAAGTTTTCAACCAGTATTGCTTGACAGGTCAGGAGTTAATTTGCATTTTACAGTCCACTGTACACAATCGTTCCTCAGAACAGTTTCCCTGTATTTAGGTTATACGGACTGTTTTTGTAGAGTTGGAATCAAAAAAAACATTTGAAACGGCCTCTAGAAATAGTACACGGCAGTTCTGGCAACAGACTTTTTAAATGCTCTCATCCTTACTATTGTCAGTACTCTGATGGATACCAAATGAATGGGGCATTGTATTTGATATGCACTGGACCACTTCAATTGAACCAAAATCAGCATGTGTTCAATGAGTTTGACAAGACAGATGCAATGTAATATAACGTGCCTGTATTTTGCTGCAAGAGGGAGTGTACAGTACATGCATCTCACAACAACACATTATTTTAGCAAAGAGCAGTATCGGTATTATTAAAAAAGAAAAAAAAAAAATCCAGCACCAGTTCCATTTTGAATTAAAGGGACAGTTCATCCCAAAATCAAAAATACATACTTTTCCTCTCACCTGTTGTGCTGTTTAATCATTTTAGATTGTTTTGGTGTGAGTTGCAGAGTTTTAGAGATGTCTGCCTTTTCTTGAATATAGTGGAATTAGAAGGCTCAAAGCACCAAAAACTACATTTGAAAAACTCCACTGCTACATGTCTTAAAAGAAATCCTGACCAGGTTACTGAAGATAACCTACAGCCTTGTCGTGAGCAGTTTCATGTAGCAACTATTTACTTTCTACGAAACTTGGGCGCAGATTCCGGTGGGGGAGTGAAGGGGACGTTAATTTTTTTTCAAAATAGTTCATGTAATTGAAAATATAATATATAAGAGGCTTAATTTTGATCCTGCTAAGTGGTTTAAACCACATATGTCACTTTTTTCATGTGAAAAAAAAAAGCTTGTAGTGCCACGACCAGTCAGTCAGTGTGGTTTCAGTCTGTGGCTAACATGTCAAATCACAGGTTAGTTAGTGAAACCGCTGAATGAAAGGCACACGTGTGCCAATTGTGCCTGTAGACTGAAGCGAATCAGAGAGAGTCTTGGTGATGGTGTAACTTGAGTTTTTGCGATGAGTTTGGTTTCGATGTCTGTTCACTTGAGAGGCGGCCAGGAGCAGGAGGGTATTTTTTTAACGTGAATAATTCACGTAAATTGAGCTGACCTATATTCTAGATTGCTTTGAGCAAGCTTTAATGGCATTTAGTTCCATCATATCACTCAAAAGTGAAAATCCCATTCATGTTATGGATATCGGAGTTAGATTATTAGTCGTGATGTTGTAACCATCCAATGTAGACTTACCACAAGCTAATAAGCTAATAAGTGCTCCTGTAGAAGCCACAAGTCCGTATGATATCAGCCTTGTTTTAAGAAAAACATGCTTTTTTTCCCACAGTCATGGAGAAGTACATCAATACCCACAATTCTAAAGTGTACCAGTGACATCTCTGATTGGTAGTTTGCTGTTAATGTGCAAATGAGAGCCCATGAACAGATGGTTCTGCAAGCAGGCTGGCTAGCTAGGTTGCTAACATGAATCGTGCTAATTATGTAAACACTATAATACTGACAGAAGTGAAAATTAAGAAGACGTGGTGTCATCCACAGTGGTTTATGGGATGAGTAGTTTCTTCACTCATAAAATAATCATCTGCACAATCTTGCAATCTTTTTTTTTTTGTTGTTGTTGCTCTGAATCAAATGTTTTATGGTCATGATTCACCCTGGCTGACTTGGTTGGTCCCAGGCCTAAAACTCTTCATGTAAGGATTTTCTGAAATGTCAGTGGTCACTATTGAGCTCTATATTCAAGAGGAGGCAGACATCTCTTTAGCCAATGACTCCAAAAACTCAGAAAATCACAATCTAGATGGACAAAACAGCACTAAAATAGAAGGAAGAGTACGTATTCTGTATTTCGGGGTGAACTGTCCCTTTAAGTCAGACAGACTTTTCTTGATTTCTTTTGCGTCCCTTTGAAAGGTGAGAAGAAAAGGGCACAAAGAATCATTGCGGGGTTGTTGTTTTTTTTTTTGTTGTTTTTTCTTTTTTGACACTTGTCCGTCATTAACTTTTACTTTGTCCAGTTCTTTGTGATATTTTCATTGAACAAAAGAAAAATCTAATATCTTGGGAGAAGGAATAATGCGCTAATTATTTTATTTATTTATTTATTTTTAAAGCACTACGCTGATGTAAAGAATTCTTTTGGGATTTGATTATTTATTTATTTATTTATTGGGGAGCAAAATTTGTAGTAATCACCTTCCTTGGCAAAAATGTGCAAAGTTTTGAACAAAGCATATATATATACAGCAGGAACAACTCCATACTTGAATCTCTCTGATAACATGATGATTAGCGGTGTGGCATAAATAAATTATTATTATTATTATTATTATTATTATTATCATTATTATTATTATTACTATTAACAACCAAACAAACACTGGGACACAAAAAGAACATGGCTTCTTTCCAGATTTCTGTTGATGAAAATGTGCCTTTTATTTGTACAAATGGTATTTTTATTTCTCTTTCTCTCTCTCTTCTCTCTTCAAAGTGCAATAGCTGATCTTCAATGGGGCATGCCTGTTCACTAGAGGTTGTGTTTTGCCCTGCTGCGTGTTGCTGCTTGAGACTACTGTTTTCTCTCTCTTATCTGTCTCCTTCCCTCCCTCCCTCCCCCTCCCCTCTCTATTATATATTATAAATGTATCATTTCCAGATTCTGAGTATAAAAATCTTTGTCGGAGGGAATCACACAGAAAACTCACTATTTTGGAACAGGTATAGTTAAAAAAAAAAAAAAAAAAAAGGAAATAAAAACAAAGAAACAACAAGTCCAAATGATGTTTACAGATTTAATCTTTTGGTTGTATGGGTTTATCATTATTCTGTATGACTGTTGGCAATAAAACCGTGAATGTGTAGAATCGCTGTTCTTGTCTCTACTGTAAATAATCTATAATAACGTATTTCAGTTTATGGTAGACTCAGCATTTAGACGTAGTCTGAAATTCTAAGGGTTGGTTCTGGTTTCTGGAAGGAAGTATGGTGGAGAAAAACAGATTAGTATCACATTATAAATTGAAAAGTTTAATTTTAAAACAAGCTGTGATATTTTCACATTATTACGACACACAAACATGTTGTGTATATGTTATAACAGTAAGTTATCACATTATAACATGATAACAAGATAAACAGTGTGTTGTTATAACAAGAAAAGTGATAATAAGTTTGTATGTTGTAACAAGGTGAAAACATCTTTCTAAAAACCATTAATAAATGGTAAATTTATAGTTAATTCAAGTTAAGACTTATTTCATTGTTAACAGTAATATATGCTAATAGTGTTTACTAATTATTAGTAACTATATTTTATATTATTTTATCATTAGTGTAATATATAAAATAATATGTAAATAAACTATATATGGTATCATAGCTGATAAGAAACAATTACAATCTTATTACATTAGCAGAGATCAGATTAAAAATTATAGCATTACTAATAATTCATTAGCATTTCATTGTTTTTTACCAGTGACATAATTATTAACTAAAGTTTAATTAAGTTTTGTTGATTTTTGAAGGCCCCTGTGGACAATAAAGATTGTGTTTCCTTCGCCATAACCACAAAATATAATGTCAAAAATTGAATAATCTAAAGAAAAATCTCCTCCATCATCTTTTTAACTGGCTAACATGCTGCTCACTGTGACTTTGTCTGGGAAAATGTAAAGACGAGCTTGTTTCATCCAACCCAGTATCAGGCATTCATTTACATAGAAACAGCCAAATTATGTAGGTCATACAGAGGCATCGGTAATAAACTGAGACTGTTACATAACCAGTTAAAAACTCCTTGTAGTACATTTGACTGTGAATTCATCATTTATTAATGATGTTTATTATAAAGTGGTACCGATGCTGCATGTTGCGAGGCAGAACTGTGATGACTTGATCCATGCGAATCATCTTCTTCTTCTTCTTTTTTTTTTTTGTAAACTTTATTGTCTCAAAGCAAATATTTTGCATCACAGAAATAGCTGCACATTTCACATACCGTGTCCACATGCCTCCTCCTTCGGTTTACCAGCTTCATGCTTTTAAAGTCAGTAACAGAATGTTTCTGCTCCTGGAATAATCAGATAAAAACACAGACAAACGCAGTCGCCATTTCGACGTGGTACTAAAATGATTGAAGAGATTTTGTACTAAACATGCAGCACGTTGTAAAAAAAAAAATTCAGTCAGCATTGAGGATATTAACTACCATTATTAACCAGCAGAGGGAGCCCTTGTATCTCTGATAAAACTACCGATGTTGCATGAACCGTCAGCTACATTAATTCTTGGTGCAGTGATAACAGATGCAGTTTGAACATGAAGCTACTGATCAAAAGGTCTTCAGCATGTTTTTATCTCATTTACATCACATATACAGTTTATAAAGCAGTTTAATTACAGTATACTGTAGTATTACTGAGTAAATACAAAATTACAGAATAGACTGCATAGAATAATAAATAATTCCCATTGTTTGTCATTCACTAATACTCGTCTACAATCATTCTTCATTACATTGGTTTGCAGAACTATAATTGCACTTTAATTCATTGCAGGTGATTTTTTCACGTCTTTTTCTTTTTTTTTTCTTGGATGGTCACAACTGTAACCACAGAGGTAAATGTTTTTTTGTTTTTTTTCTGTAAGAGGGTAAAAGCACCATTCACTCGCAAATTGTCATCATCCTGTGAAAACCAAATATCTCTAAAACATCCACTTTTCATGAACTGACAAAAATGCATCGTTTCAGATAATCCAGTGGAGGTTTAGATTGTTTGTTTTCTCATATTAATAAAGGGTTAATCCTTCAGTTAAATGTAAAATTAACCAAATTTGGAGATACTTGTGGTTCTCACTGGATGGTGTTGAAATATGACCTGCATTTGACAAAGGAGGTGATACTGATTGTATCATTGAGCATATTGGCCTCATACTGTACATTAATCTTTCTAATGCCAAGTGTGGACGTTTTAAAAAGCTTCCTAATTACGGATGATGCAGACATATCAATATCAAGCACTAAGAAGAAACCGCTACCCTGCAGCCTCTGCCTGAAGTCCACATCTCATCCTTCATCCTAAATCAGAGGTTTTCAAAGTCGGAGACTGTGGGCCTCCCCTCAGACAGAGCCTGGAAAAAGACGCCCCCCGCTCCCCCCCCCTCAGTTTACTTGCTTAGTTTCACTCAAATCCTCGACGTCGATCTGGAGCTGCAACCAACAATTATTTTAATTGTAGACGAATCATTTTCTCAATTAGACGATTAGGTCTTTGGTCCATAAAATGTCAGAAAATGGTGAAAAATGTTGACCCAAGGTGAC
The DNA here is from genome assembly GCA_027495735.1 of Lutjanus campechanus. Lineage (NCBI taxonomy): Eukaryota > Metazoa > Chordata > Actinopteri > Lutjaniformes > Lutjanidae > Lutjanus > Lutjanus campechanus. Next base: position 9,241 of record JAJHUR010136232.1, on the reverse strand, counting down.
CTCAAAGTCAACTTTCACTTGGCCCTGTACAAAATGTTTTATTTATTACCAACAAATACTAAAGTTAAAAAACTGCAACGTCTCTAAAATGTCTGAAAATAGTGAAAAATGTTCATGGCAGCTTCTCAGACTCTGAGTTGACTTGTTTTGTCAGTCCAAAACCCAAAGATATTCAGTTTAATATAATAAAACAGAACATGATCATATTTGAGAGGTAGAAAACAGCTTTTTCTGCCATTTTTTGCATTGAAAATGATTGATTATCAGGATAGTATAAGCCTTTAATCTTTTTTTTTTCAATTGCTAGATTTACTAGCCCGACGTGGCATTTTTCTTGCCCCTGGCAAGTGGGCAATCCTTATTTATCAGTCCTGAAATGTCCTGTTTTTTCCACAACCCAAAAATATTCAGTTTACTAAAGACACCAGAACATTTTCACATTTGAGAGGCTCAAATTACAGAATTTGTACATTTTTTTCTTAAATGATTCAAAAGATTAATCGATTCGCAAAAGAATTGGCAACTAATTTAACAGCTGACAACTAATCGATTAACCATTATTAGTATTATAGTAGTGTAATTGTATTATAGACACTCTGTTTAATCAAATCACATTTTTAAGATATTCTACGTGACCTCCTTTTGATAACTAATGTCATATTTTTTTAACTTCCATTCATTGAGCCCCCCTGGGGAGGCCCGCCTCCCACTCTGAAAACCTCTGACCTGATGAGTTTATACATTAGGACCACCCTCACCCTTCTACTGCTCCCTTCTTTCAGTCTTTTCTGTTAGTCTCGAGGACGGCCTGAGCCGCCCCTCCTGCCACCACCGAGACCTCGCCGTGGGCCGTGTCCGTCTCCTGCTCCTTCTCCGGCTGCCTGGAGCTCCTCTGGCTCTGGTTGGGGTTGTTCTGGCTGCTCCACGACTTGCTCCGGCTGCGGCTGGGCTCCAGAGACTGCTTGTTCCCGCTGCCGTTGACGGAGGCCTTGCCCCTGTAGCAAACGCCGCACACCAGACCCAGGAAGGCGCGTCTCATCTCGCGGCTGGCCAGGGTGTAAATGACCGGGTTCATGGCCGAGTTGAGCACGGCCACCGCGATGAACCAGTCGGCCTTATAGAGGATGGGGCAGCGCTGCTTGCACGCCACGTCCACCAGGAGCAGGATGAAGATGGGCGTCCAGCAGGCGATGAAGACCCCGACTACGATGATGACAGTGCGCAGCAGAGACATCGCATGCTCAGAGTTCCTGTTCTTGTTCACCTTTTGGCTGCTGGACTTTACCAGGATGTAGATGCGTGCGTAAAGGATGGACATGGCTAAGAGCAGAATCATGAACACTATAATACAGAAAGCTACATATTTCTTGGTGTAGAGAGGGAGGACTGTGGAGCAATCAGGCAGGTTGTCCAGGCAGTTCCAGCCTAGAATCGGCAACGCTCCAAGAGATATGGCGATCAGCCAGCAGGTCCCTATGAGCAGAAACACCCTGTAGTTCTTGTTGGCGTCATAAGGCCTCATTTTGATCATAGTCAGGTGTCTCTCTATAGCGATCGCCAGGAGGCTGAAAATGGACGCACCAAGCGCTACAAACATGCTCCCCTCTCTGACAAACCAGAGAGCAGGCGAGAGCTGCAGGGTCTTCTCTCCGGACAGGAGAAGGTTGACCAGGTACGCGACTCCGGCCAGCAGGTCGCACAGCGCCAGGTTGGCGATGAAGAAGTACATGCGGTTGTGGAACCTGTGGTTTCTCCATATGGCCACCAGCACGGTGAGGTTCTCCAGGACAATGAAGCTGCATATGATGAGGAACACGATGGTTTTGGTGTCCACGGTGCCGGGGCTCGTGCCGACGCTGGGCCGGTGGTCCAGCTTCCCCGTGTAGTTGTAGTGGAGGTATATCTGAGGGTTGATCATCTTCAAAGCACCGGCTGCTGACACTGGATGTCAGGAGAGAGCAGGGAGTCCAGTGTCAGCAGATCCAGCGTGTTCAGCTGCAGTGGAACATGTGGAGAATGTGTGTGTTAGTACAAAAAGCAGCCAATATTGTCATTATCCAGTAATACAGCAATTAATGGTGTCGTCTGATGAATTTTCACTGAACAATCTTTTTGTGCAGTGGTGGAGATCTTGTACTTAAATAAAAGTAGTAATACCACAGTGTAGAATGACTATGAAGATACATTTAATTACTTTATATACACTAAAAAAAAAATCAGACAGAGATTTAGTTGAATCAACTGATCTTTTCTCATTAAGTTCATGTAAATATACAAGTTTTACTTATTCAAGTTCATAAAACTTAAAAATTTCTATTAGATATTTTCAAAACACAGAACTTATAAACATGAGTTCTTCTGACTTGAAGTCTTTTGACTTGAAATGATGAGTTGAATGAATGTACTGTACAGAGTTCAATCAACTCATTAAATTAAGTTTCTAAAGAAACATGGCTAACACAGTGCATGCTGGGAAGTCTGCTATTAGCAGACTTCCCAGCATGCACTGTGTGAGAGTTAAACTCTCCTGGGACCCTTCCTCTTTGTGGTTTGAAGAAAACATTTATGATGAAAACTTTCTGTTTGTCTTTAATACATTTTAAGATATGTCATGGTTGCTCGTTTTCACAGTAATGAAAACACAGTGAAGTTTAGGGCTGCACGATATGGATAAAAAGTCATATTGCAATTATTTTGACTGAAATCGCAATGTGCGCTACGATTAGTGAGAAAGATCATTTTTGCATCCAATTTTCATTTTTACTGGAAAAAAAGACTATTGAAATCATGATAAAGTGACATTTGTTGAGGATTTTTAGATCAGAGCATCTCTGCAGCACTACTGCACCACATTATAATGCAGTTTTCTCGTACATTTTTACTTTTTCAAAAAATTTGTCTCTGGTTCTGCGATTTGGATATTGCACTTGGCCATACTGCATTTTTTAATAATATTGCAACTGACTGTGCAGCCCTAATGAAGGTTAGTATTGAATTTAATCGTTTGTAAGGTTTGTCTGTGTGACTGAAGTGTTGTTGAATTCATCTTAAAAGTTTATCCGACTATAAAAGTTTGTGTATTTGTTTGTTGAATCATTATAAAATTATCTCAACTTGTCTTTTCAAATTCAGTCAACTTAAACTTTCCAGGCAGCCTGGACAAGTTAAAAGAAAAAAAAAGGTTTATTTTTACAGTGTAATTTATCTGCTGGGCAGCTTGTGAGTTTCAATAAAGTTAATCTATAATTTACAGTAAATAGCAGTTTATTACATTGATCTTTTGTACTTCAATCAATTCCAATCTGAATATGCAAAGTAGCCAAACTTAAGCTATCTAAAACATGTAGGAGAGTAAAAAGTACAACATTTGCCTCTGAAATGTAGTGGAGTAGGAGTGGAAAGTACCAAAATATAGAAATACTTGAGTAGAGTACCTCAAAATTGTACTTAAGTACGCCTACAGTACTTGAGTAACTACTGATAGTTTCCACCACTGCTCCTATGGAAACAAGAGGTCATTAAGAGTAGCAAATAGGGTAGACTGGGGACAGTTACAACAGGGGAAGGTTGCAACAAGTCCTATTCCTCCAATCAGAAACATGCTACAAGTGATGACACTCATCCTGCACATGCTCAGTTAGACCCTCTACTCACCAGGAAGAGAGAAGACACATTCAACATCTGCTGCTGCATTTATTGGAAAAAAAACAACTTGTTTTGGAGGTATGAAAGTTTTTTTTTTCATGAGTTATATTTGTGTCATTCTGTCTTGACCTTTTTTTTATGAATTAATCAAAACTCACTTAGCTCGAGTTCTTGTTTTGCTGACTTGTGAGCAACATGTTTAGCACGTGTCAAGGCACTGTGTCCAGTTAGATCACACAATGTTGTGTCATGACTGACGGAGAGGTTGCAACACTGGAGTGTGACCAAAATTAGTTTTTAAAACAGATGCGGTTTTGTGCAATACAAACATGTTTAATTTAAGTCTGTTGCACTGTGAATTCTTCCATTCCTCCTGTCTCACATTGAAATATAGAGAGACTGAATAGCTTCTGAACGTCTGCACATTGACACAAAACTCAGTCACTGTTAGGTGATAAATAAATAATACTATAGTATTGTACAAATAAATATTGTGATAATATTATTGTAAAACAATGCTTGTTCATACATATTTGCAGAATACTGTGCTTATTAAGACACAAGGCAAAAGTTAATTTGTGAGATTTAATGTATTTTTAATATGTTGCAACTGTCCCCAGGGTTGTGGTCACCTGCAACATCTGACTTTTGTGAACAGAGCTGCAACGATTAATCGATTATTAAATTAATCGCCAACTATTTTGATGACCAATTAACCAGTTTCAGTAAATTTTTAAGCAAAAATTCTCTGATTTTAGCTTCTTAAATGTGAACATAGTTTTTGTTTATTTACTCCTCTATGACTGTAAACTGAAAATCTTTGGGTTGTGAGTAAAACAAGACATTTGTGGACGTTTTCTTAGGCTTTGTGAAACAATGATTGACATTTTTTCACCAATTTGACATTTTAAAACAAGCAATCAACTGATTAATTGACTATTAATATAACTGTTAGCTGCAGCCCTGATTTTGGATGACATGTCATAGACCCACATAATCATCTTTAAATAGTATGCAAGTAAGCAGACTGCTGCAGGTTTATATATAAAGACATGGTCGGTGTAGTCTCTGCATAACTAGGAGAAATGCAAAAAGTGTTGCAACCATCCCCGGTCTCCCCTACGTTCAGAAAACTTTTTAAAAAATACAAAAAACATAAAGTCTGCATCTTACAATATATCATAATGTTGTCTTGTTTGTTTGTTTACATAGTTATGAAACTGGACCATTGCCCAAAACTATCAGGGGCTCATTTAAATATGTAAATGAATCCAGACATGAGATTAACTTCATCTGTTATCACAATGACACACTGCAGACGTGATTATATGTACTTTTAAAGTAAATTAGAGCAGGCGGATGAGAAAATGCCGATGGGATCAGTGTTACTTTTCCCAGAGGAGAGTCGTTATAACAGAAACTTACCGTGGGATGCTCGCAGTCAGGCTTCAGTTGAAAGTTAAACGCACACTGAAAGACATACATTTCATTGCTGAGTTGCAGATTATCCGTGTTTTTTCCTGGATTTGACGGTGGGCTTTAATTCCCTGTCCCTCGCTGAGCGGAGGAGAGCAGCTCCTCATCTTTTACTGAATCTCTAAACTCCGGAGTTTGTCGACGGTTGGCTGGAAGTCACACCTCCCCCCTCCTCCTCCTCCCCCCTCTGCAGCCCGGGCTGGAGCGGAGCAGCAGCGAGGCAGAGAGGCTGAGACGGTCAGCCACTCAATACATGAAGCATATCAAAGACGGGAGGTATGTGGAGACTGAGCTAATGTCTTTAACATATGGTACAGTAATTTATTCCCACAGTTTTTGTCCCAGTCACGGTTAAAAAAAAAAAAAAAAAAAAAAATCCCCTAGGAATATGAAAACCTCGAAGGAATGTGCTTCACTTGTGACAAGAGATCTAAAAGTATCACTAAAACATCATCTTTGGTATGTTTGGAGGAAATTAGACTCTATTTGTTAGCTATTCAGGCATTTAGCCAACTGTATTTCCTGTTTGGTCATTTATCTTAACACACAGGAGTCAGGAATTGCTTCATTAGCTCAACAGGCTTTTGAGTCTGAGGGCTGTGCTTTTCAGCCCCCGAACAGTTTAAGCTAGCTAGCTAACTTAGCTTTATTGAATGTTTCATTCATGAAATAATAGCTAGCTATCTTAAATCAATTTCAGATAGCTAAGTTAACTTTAGATAAATAAATAAGATAGCTGGCAATCTTGCTTGAACGTTTAATTAATGTAAGCTTAAATTAATATAAGCTTGCTAAATTATTTAGGCTAACTAGCTAGTTTAATGCTAAATCATTATAGTGTCAGTGTTTCCCAAACTTGTGACCCACTTTACAATAGGCCTGATTGTTAAATATTGGGAAGAGTCAATTTGTTAATAAATTAATGCTCTTGTCAATTTTTACTGCCATTTCTGCAACACATTATATTATCTTGACACATGTTATTGAAAACATATAAATGCATTTAGACTGTGTTAACAGGGCGTTTTGTTGTTTTCCCTTGTTCTAAAGAGGAAACACTATAGGACATTTTGGCCAACTTCATAAATTAAACAAAATAAGTGCAATTAGGCGGAATTGACAGACTCGTTTTTTTCCTCAGATATACATTTGCATAATTACATACACATTGTCTTTTATATTTTTTGGGGACCCAAATAAAATCTCTTATGACCCACCTGTCTCTGGGAATGACTGGTCTAGATAGTTTGGAAGCCTGTTTTGCCAACATGATAGGGAAAAGAAGACCGTGCAAGTGAATAGAAAGAGAAATTATCAAAAAATTCCCCCCAAAATGGCTTCTTTATCTTGAAATAATAACTTAAAATCTCCGCGCACATACATACAGACTGAAAAACAGCTTTGTTTCAAAAGCTGTGGACCTGTTAAACGCAAACTTCCCGTCAGACTGACTGTTGATATCCTGTGCAATACGAGTCAGGCGTCACTTTAACCACTACCTGCAAGAAACATCCCCCCATATAGATTTAATTTGAAATATGTGCGACCATAGCACAACAACAATTTCATTCTACCTGCACAGTGACAGTGAAGTTTTTCAATCTTGAATCTTAATGTCTCAAAATAATGAGAAACTTTCCCAAAACTTTCTCATTAGATACTATCTCATTATATTGAGATACTAACTCATTTTTTCGAGAAAGTTTGTCATTATAATGACTTACAGGATTTATTTTACATTACATTGGTGGAAATGCGATAAAGAGATGGGATAGAAGGATAGATTAGAGTAGTTTATTAATCCCCATGGAGAGATTGTAGTATTACAGCAGGCAAGTCAAATAAACTGCTAAATCAAAGGAAGTAGGTAATAAATTAAATCCAATAAAAAAACATGATTATAAATAAATTAACAATAAAATAAAAATTGAGAGTAGAGGAGCATATTGTATAATGAAGTGCACAGTAATGTCATACAAAGTTCAGACTTACACGTCTTAAATATAGCTTTATATATATATATTTAATAACTTAAACAAAAGCCTGTAGTCTGTAGGAGCTGATTTTCCCAGCTGTGTTTGTGCTTGACGTGGACAAAAAAGAGAAAGGCCGAGCATGCAGTATGCTGTAAGAGTTTAAGTTAGGATGACTGCAGCCCATCCTTTGTTCTGGTCCCTCTGACGTGACCTCATATCCAGGAAGGATGGGCAGGGCTGGCAGAAAGGAGAAGGACTCAGAGAGTCTGGGAGGCTGAGAGACAGATGATGATGACTCTTATGAAATGTGGTGAGGTGGGAAACTACACTGCCGAGATTTTAAGACCTTCCTGACTAAGACTAAACATAAAATGACCAGAATGTGACTAGAACAATAAACTTTATTTCTAAACAAAATCCATGAAGTCGTGAGCATTGTGCACTGGATCTGTGCACATGAATATGACTCAAGCGCTAAGAATCTTATTGCTTTACTTTATTCGATGCCACACATTGAGCTGCTTGCAATTTTCCCCAAACGAAGCACATAGTGTACTGTGTCACAGACCAAATCATTAAATAGTAGATCTCTTCCAGTGTCTGTGGTTATTAACCCAGAGGAATGTTTTGTGTGGTTGAATAAACAGCTGTGGTCTGGCATCGGTCCATTAGCATTGTTACAGTCACAATTCTCAGTCATTTCCTGCAGGTCGCACTGTGCCAGCAGCAATGGGAAAATCTCAGGGAAAAAGCCAAATAGTTACTCTGGACCCGCAGCAAATCTGGGACCAATCACAGAGTGGGTCTACGTAAAGGCAGCTGGATTAACAGGCCGGGAACATGGGTTGGAAAAACCTTGGGTTTTTCAGCGAACTACAGTGATGTTGGGCTCACATCTGCATTTACATAAACTTTGAGCCAAATATGAAACCATCAGCAAGTACAAACCCATAATATGTGGTTAGAGTGAGTCTATGTCTATGTGTATTCATAGACTACTGAAGAGGAGCATGGGTGGAGGGTTTTTCACTTTTGCAGGACCACCCTCACTAAAATGTTACTTAGGCAACCACCTCTTTGGTTTAAGTGAGGCTGAATTTTCCTGTCATCTTTGTCTGCAGGACAGTAATTAAAGTTCTATATCGCTGCCATTTTCCAGCATCAGGAGCTGTATGTCGCCTCTAAATCATCAATACACCATATGTGTGATTTCCTGCCATTCTAATGCTATATCATTTAGGTATAAACCTACAAACCTATAAACCGCAGCCCATCGTTTGAAACTACTGTACTATATAACCTTCCTCCCCTCAGGGTAGCTGGCCCCACAGCTGGTAAAACCATTCCTCAGGGAAAGTTTCCACTGCTCAACTACAGCCTTTCCCCTGGACCTTATACAGTATGCAGTATGTGTGACATTGTGAGCGGTTGGAAGAAGTATTCACGTCCTTAACTTCAGAAAAAGTAGCAATACCACACTGTAAAACTGCAGAAAGTTAAACTAAAAGTCCTGCATTAAAAGTTTAAGCGCAGAGAAGTATTAGCAGCAGCAGGGTTAGGGTTAGTGGTATCAGTGGTGTATAATTATATATTACATTATTTATTTATTAAACTTTAACTCAAACTTTAACATATAAGCAGCAGTTTAATGCTGCAGCTTGGCAAGGTGGAGTTATAACTTGCACTGCACTACTTCATATACAGTTGGATATTTTAATCTGTAACAATGCGTCATGTTTCACAGGATGATCATTCATTGCCAGGCATAAGCCAATGGGGATGGAGCTCCTGTCCGCAGCTAATCTCACATATGACAAGACCCTACTATTAGCAAGTATTGACTTTATGCTCAAGGGCCTCTCGTTTTTGTGATGATTCATAATTTTTTAAAGAGCTAAATTACTGACTGCTCTGTTTCATACCGACTGCTGACTCCTCACTCATCTTAACCAGCCGGTAGGGGCCACGAGTCTTCAACAACTGCTGGGCTAAAAACGAGGCTCACCTTGTCTGTTGCAGGCCACATTTTGTCCTTTTGTCATGGCTCAAAAACTGACATCCATTGAGAAGTTTGGTTTTACCTTAAACAGGCGCATCTGCAGATTAATACCCTACCCAATATCCCAATAACGCTATATTACATG
>JAJHUR010136231.1:0-34953 GCA_027495735.1 Lutjanus campechanus | reverse complement strand
TAATGCCAAAAAATGTGTTAGTGTGTCTGTTATCTTCCATCATAAAGAACCACATGAGATAAACAAGCAACCGAGGCATCCAACATTTGTCTGGTTGGGACATTGTTGGGTTGATGTAGTCTTATTCCAGCATTAGACTCCCAAAAAAACTAATTTATCAAGTGACAATGTCCAACATTTTTCAAGTGTGATCACTTGCTTCGTTTCTCTGTTTCATATAATTGGAAATTCAATATCTTTGAGTTTTAGAGCGTCGATTGAAGAAAAACAGCAATTTGAAAATGTCATTTCAACATTATTCATTTTCTGATATTTTTAAAATGAGAAAATTAATCAAAAAGTAATGACCATGTTATTCAATCATGAAACTTTTCATCATTTGCAGCCTTAGTTCGGTGGTGCTCCATTCAGCAGCACTGGTGGGTCCCAGTGTTTGTTATTAGTGTGACTTGAAAGGAATGCTACACTGGCAAGTCATGTCATGTGGTGTCCTATTTAGGTGTGAAACCGAGCCATGTTTCAGTGTTTCAGTCTTGGGAGAAAAGTGTGAAAATTGAATGGGTTGCATACATACTCCTATGCACTAAAATCCCACTCATGTTGACTTCTAAAGCTTCATTATCCAATCATAGCATCCCCTTGATCTGACAGGCTCTCTTACCTCCTTTCATCCCCCCTTCCTTCATTCTTTAATCACTCCATCTCACGAATTTCTCACAAGTCTATTTGGGAGATGAACAGTCATTGGCATGCTGTGCGCATCTTCCGTTTTCTCTTCAAACTTCTCTCTGATTTGGTATGCGGTGAGTAGTTTACCTGTCATCTGATTCACCAAGTAAATGTAAGCAAACTCTCCCCTTTTCTTCCCACTCTATCTCTTACAAACATACACACACACACACACACACACACACACACTAAGAATATATACCCAAACATACGTGAGTAGCTTTCATTGCAGCTACCTTGTGTCCGACAGGTGCTAATGAAGTCTTTTTTACGTGAAAGAAATCAAAATCTGGGGTGGTCGCCTGGGTGATAAGACAGAAGAGTGTGCTACCGCTGCAGTTGTCATGGTGAGCACTTTTAACTTTGATTGGCTGGAGGCATGGCCTGAAGCGTTTGGAAGGCCTTTGCTTGACCATGGCACAGAGAGTGACAGGAAGCTGACCAACCACACACACACACACACACACACACACACACACACACTGCCTTATATTAAAAGTGAACAAAGATATCTTTACAATCATGCATCAGTTCAGTTATGTTCATGTGTTATTCAAAATTGCTCAATTATGTTCATGAACATTTGCATGCTTGCATATTGTATGTGCATTTAGTTCCATTATGTGTGCTAATGCACATTAGTTCGTGTGTGTGTGAGGTGGGTAAGAGGGCAATGTGTGTTTAGTCATATCTCACTTTTGGCATGACCTTTTGTGTGCTTGACTTCATTAAATGAGTTGCAAACTTTGCTTTTTAATAATCCCTTTATTACTTTTTGATATTTCTGTGAATGTGCTTTGGTGGAGCATCTGACCACATACTCGTATCTTCATAAAAGTGACTGCGGGTGCACTGTATGTCGTGGGCAGCCATGCATGTCTGTGTGTGCATGTCTGTGACTGGATGAGTGACTGACTGCGGAGCTATGACAGCCAAGCTTACAGCAGCACAGTTATGGATTTTAGCTTGAGGGCTGCTGTAGGGTTTCACGAATCAGTCTGTTCCTCTCATCCTTCTCTTCTCCTCCTCCTCTCATCCCCTTCTCCCCTTCTCCCAGGGACTTCAGTCACTTTTTCGAATCAAAACTCCCCTTTAACCATGCCGACGACAGCTTTTGATAACTTTTGACGCCCCTCAGTCAGTGTTTGTCTGTAAAAGTTCATCAAGGTTGCGCATGATTGGGCGAGAAAAGTTGACACTGTGGAAAGTTTTTCTCCGAGGCCCAGGTTACAGTCGATGTAATCATGTGTAAAGTTTTATTGGTTTTTGACTAATAAAGACACACATTTGATAGGAAATAGCAAGTGTGCAGATGTCATGCCCTAGATGTTCAGCCCTAGAGTTATCCGCTGTGACGGGGTGAACTAATTACATTGCTTTGACGAAGCGGAACTGCTGTCTCTATTTGGATTGCATTATTACGTGGCCTTTTACTACGAGTGGAGAGAAGTAGAAAACAGGTCACTCTTAGCTCCACTTCCTACATCACTTTATGATGTTCATTTTTAGAAGGTAGATCAGCTCAATTTATGTGAATTATTATCATTAAAATATCCTCTGCTCCTGGTGATCTGTCAAGTGGCCAGACTGTTAACCCAAACTCCACTGTTAAAGCAGGTGTTTTATGGTAGGGCCATATTTTTTTCTGAGTAAGAACATCAGTTAGGCCATCACTAAGATCTTTTCTGATTCACTTCAATCTACAGGCACAATCAGTACACGTTATTTACTCAGTTACATCACTAAACGTACAATATCTAGGCCTGCTAGGGGTCTCTCTTACATTAAAACATGAAAAAAGAACATAGTTAGATGGTGTTGTGGCATGGAACCATGGGAGTTGTTTTCTTGATGTATCTGACAAATCGTGTGTTTTCCTGAAAGTTGTACATGTACAAATTAGCTAGCAGGAAAACACACCATTACCTCAAATAAATTATGAACTCATCTGCATTTGAACATGGTAATATGGAAACATTTGGGATAATGCAAGTGCACAAATTAGCAAAACAAATTTGCGTTTTTACAGATTTAAATGTAGAAATGTGTGGCTGTGGCTAACTCGTGATGAAGTGTTTTCTAGAGATGTGTATCGACTGGCTGAATCCCACAGTTTACCATTTTCATCATATTTGGCACGGGAAATGCAACACAGCTGCTTTTAATGCCACTTGCTTTTTTCAATTTGGTGCCAGCACTTTGAAGCATGTTTTCAGCTAAAAGTGAAAGTGACATATACCTGCTCTGCAACAGTTCAGACCACTAACCAAGATACATGGGGGGGCCATAAACACAACCTTCAAAAACTGTGGAATCGGCTTCTATTAACTATATATTTTCAATTATGTCATTTATTTAGAAACTATTTATTGGCTTCAGTTATTTTGGATGTTGGGGGCACCCATCCCCTCCATTACCACAGGGATCTGCACCCAAGGGAAACAGGAAAAAGAGTCATGTGTAAAGTTCAACAAGGGCTTCAATCAATGTTCTTAAAGGAGACTCTGTAAACAGAAGAGCAACAAACACAACCAGCAACAAGTGCAGCAAAAGAACTCCCTGTTTTCAGAGTTACTGTTTTGTATTTTACATCAGCATTTTGCCTATCAAATGCAACAAGGCGAGCAAGGCTTGACACGACCTACTGTATAAAATACATCTCCCCAAAAAAATAGCAAAATCCTGAAAATAGGTGTGTTCCTGTCTGTCAGGAGGGATGGTTATGGAAAATAAAAATGCACATATTCAGCCTCTGTGCTTTGGGGAGCTCTTACCGTTTCCATCCATGGAGCAATTTGAGTATCGAGGAGAAAACAAAAAAGGTAAACACATGTCACTCAGTTTCAGCATGCTTCACTGGTGACTGGTGCATGCCAGTGAGTCAATGTTTTTGTTTGTTTCCTCTTGTTGCCTCTCTTTTTGTGCTTCCATCGGCTGTCTCCCTTTGTGAGCATGCATATATGGATTTTGTAATTTTGCTGCTTTTATATAAGTGCCAATGTGCTTTTGTTGATATAACAGTCACATCTGAAATGCAGTCATTTACCTGTTGCCCTGTTAGTGGTTATGTGTTAATGGAATAAGCTCTAGACAACCTCATAAATATTAACACAAAGAATGCGAAAATGTGCTTATATTTTTTTTTATTTCTACCTGTAATGTACATAAACAGCTGTATAACATCCTGTTATAAGTCTCTGCCACAGTACAAAATGGATTATATGCAAACCTGCCACTGTTTTTCAAGGCAATCGGAATTGGTGTAAAAGATGAAACAACTGCCTTCGAGTCTTGACAGATTAATAGGTTGGAATGACAACACCTCTGACGCAAGCTGTCACTCAGATGACCAGAAATCTGACAGATCCAGAAGAAAAGCATTAAGCCTTCAACTTTTCTGCACAGTTGCAGCCAAATTCACTTAGGGACTGTATGAAAATGATTGTGTGTGCGTGCCGGATGAGGTTGGGGGTGGGGCAGAAATGTGGGATGACTATATAATTTTCTTTGTCCTTATGTGAGGGCTGTCTGATTTTTTTACGGCGCACAAGAGACTTTTTGAGACTCCTTCGAGATTTATTCAGTTTCCTCTAATGTTCTTCAGTGATGGTTTCTCCTTCCCTACTTAAACACTGGCTGTCATATTAATGCACAAATTATTTTCTTTGTAACATAACAATTACCGACTGTAAATGACAGGTATTTCACTGACCCTGAGCTGCTCTCTGCCTGTCAATTTGTTATTTTCATGATAAGCAAATGTGAATGGTGCAAAGTTAATAGCAGAGGTCCAATGGTTTTTAGTTGTCTACACGTAACCACACTTCATTTATCATATTATCATGTTGCCATGACCCTCATGTTACGTTAACATCAGACATTGGGAGTAAAGGGTTGCATATAACATAATTAGGTTACAAAATAAGGTAACTGTATTCCATGGCAGTGACAGAAATAAAGATATAATCAAATTACATATTGATTTAGTACAAATGGGGATTATTAGCGGGATTACAATTTTAAAATGCATTTTAAAGTAAGGAATGATATACTACCATGCACACTGTACACAAATGGTGGTGTCATCTGCAAACTCTACAATAGAGTTGCCTTCATGTTGGGGGCTGGGGTCATGGATGGAGCGCCCAGCCCTGGGCGGCTCCAGTGTTGAGCACTAGAGGGGAGGACGTGAGACCTCCAGTCCGAACTGTCTGGGGTCTGTTTGTGAGAAAGTCCAATATCTAATTGCGTGTGGTTCTGAATTCCAAAGTGTTCAGTAAGCCAATCAGCTTAATGGGGCAATTATTGGGGTATTATTTTTTGCACAGGATCAATTGATAAAAAGGGAGCTCCCAGCTTTGGCTTGTTTTGCAAAGTTGCAAAAAAGACATCTTTCTGTTCTAAAGTTCTTTTTTGAAGTATAATCACTTGACACAGATTATCACTCAATTTTTTTCTGAAAGGTCTGTTGTCTTCATCCATACTGCGGGTTCAAGTTTTCAGTACTTGGCCCATAACTGGTGCAGACTATTTGTGATTTCATGAAGCATGCTTATACGTGTGCACCAACACACAAGTTCACAAAGTTTCCTCGTTCAACAGAAGAATTTGTACAATAAAAGCAAGAATGTTAGCGAGTTCTGCGCTGTGCTGTAATGAATGATCCACAACTGAGTCTACACTGTAAAGGTCTTCTCCTTGATTAAACCCTACAGCGTTCTGAAGGCAGCAGGACAGACACTGGATGGATGTTACATCTGTAGTCTCTAATTCGAAAGCACCGTGCCATTACGCACAACGACCTATCGTGGGGACGATGATTAACTCATGCCCAACTAACACCGGGCTGCTGTAAAATATCCACACACACACACACACACACACACACACACACACACACACACACACTCACTCACACGCACATGGAGCCTGTTATTCTGTTTACGCCTTGCATTGAAGGGTTTATGAATTACGTTTTAATTAATGTACTTTTAATTGCAATGTGATGTGATACAGGGACAATTATGACAGTAATTAAATGAAAGCATTATAATGTGATTCAATTTAGTGGTGGTGAAGCAAGTGTTAGAAAAGAAAATAACTCTAGACAGCCATATAAACCGGATTATAATTTCCAGTATATCTATTAATGACAGTATCCAATGTCCACAGTGTTCTGTATTTCTACACACAGCATCTCTTAGTTTGTGGAAAAGTGTATTTTGCCTGTAATAGAGGTAATTATATGTAGTTTATTAATGGAAAGTTAAAGTGAGAATTTTACATCCTGCAATAAAAATAAGTGCAAGTATCAACCATTTTACGCTGATTCATGCTAAAAGTTAGATACACACGGTTTAAGCGAGACGTGACCACAGGAAACATGTTATTTAGTTTGCTAGTGTTGCTAATTATGTTAGCAACCATGCTTGTGCAAGTCAATGAGATAAGATATTCCTTTGGATTTAGCTACCAGTGACTGCACTAAATTTGACTGAAATCTAACGGGAGACCCAGATACTATGAAACTGGACCTGAAAATGGGAGAAAAGGGAGCAACTCGAACAAGAGGTGGTGATTAGAAAAACATTCCAGTGAAATAATTATATGACACAGTTATTGGACAGTGCCTAGAACAAGACAAGTCCATCCTGTCTCTTTGCTCTGCTCGGACCTTATTGTGCTGATGTTTTCATGCTGCTTAGATGTATTAGGCCTTGTTTGCCTGGGCTTAGATTTAGGTAGCTCTTTATACCAGCATAAAAAGGACAATGGACAAAGCCCAAAGAGCTTTGAATAAATGCTGACACGCTGACGGCATGAGAAATAGCTGCTTGTCAGAGTTTTTTTAACTTTGCTTTGCTGTATAATAATTCTTTTTGAAGGAATACTGAGGTTTTGTAAGACTGGTGTATTGGTTATATGTTTGTTATATGCATACCTAAACTTTTAAATGCCATCACTAAATAAAGTTTGAATACAAGTTGTAGATTTTAAGAAAGTGAGTGTATGAGTGAACCTCATGTCTGTATAACATGTACGTTTTTTTATGAGTACACTTAACTGTCCCATTCTTGAATGCTGTATATGCATATACACTCGGTTGCCAGTTTATTAGGTAGACCTAACGAAAAACAATGCAGTCTATAATGACAATTATAATGATCTGTTTGCATTGAAACCATTTACAGAAAGCTTTAAAGAGATGTAGATTGTGGTGCTTTTGTATTTCGACTACACTTATTGATATAAATGATGTGGACAAAATAATTGTAACACCTGTCTGTGTAACACAAATGTAATTTAACAGCACCACAAACTGCAGCCTCCACTCTTGTTGAACCAACACCTCTGTGGAAGTGTACATACATCATTTTTTTTAAAACTGCTCATAAAACTTTGAACCCACTCCTGTGGTTCGTGTTAGGATTAGAAGGGAGGGGGAGGCTTCTTTTTAAACCAAAGTGAAGGCAAAGATATCAATAACATACACAAATTAAACATAAGGTTTCCTCCTGCACTGATTAAATTTTATTTAATCTGCACTGAAAAACAAGTGGAGTAAATATATTTGTTATTTAAATACATACAATAAACACTGTACAATTACAGTACAGTCAACACACACTAACATAAATATAACAGTTTATGATTTCTTCAATAAAACCACACTTTGACTTACGTAATGAAATAACTGTTTCAATGTGTGTATGTGGCCATTAATGTGATGTGTGGTGCGATTTTATTGGTTTAATTTAATTTCCTTTTTCAAATGGGTTTAAAAGGATCAGAATTTGAGGGAAATTTGTTACATACATAGAAATCAGAGCTTGAAATATGTGAAATATGTTCATTAGTCCAGTGGTTCAGTGGTGAAAGACAAATACAGATACAAAGGGGTTAAATGCAGCATCAGTATGGAGCCAGACGCAACATGTCCCAACCTCCATTCAACCCATCAACCCGTCTCTGACGGCTTCATGCTTTCTGACTCTCTGGTTGCTGTTCAGAAATTTGATATCCCCCCAAAAATAGATTTCTGTTCAGGCTAATGGTTTAGGTGGTGCAGACAGCGCGTGTGTAAATGTGGATGTGTTTAGTGCCTGTAAAACCTGATTCTTTGTGTATTTTTGGATGTTGGTCGTGTACGTCACTGCCTGGTTCTACTCTGCTGACCTCTCCCATAAACACTCAAACATAAATGATGACAGAGTCGCTAAATTGATTTCCGCCTCAACTTCCAGTCCTCTGTGATTTTCTTCCATCTAGCATTCATCTTTTGGATCTAAATGTATTTATGTCTGCTTGGACGTGTACAAAAATAAGTTACGCGCGCGTGTGTGTGCGCTCCAGTCTCCTGCTTTCATGGTGCCTGTCGCCACATCGACACACCAATCAATGCCGCACCTCCCATGAGTCTGCATCCAGCCAATCTGTCACCAGCAGGCCTGCAGGGTGTCGGCCACTGAAGGACATCTTCATAATGCAGACATACTTTGACCTTGAAGGTCAAAAGTCAAGCATGCTTAAGCATTTGCCAGTTAATCAGGAAGTGTATTGATCGATTGATGGGGTGGGACAGTGATGCTGGGAATACACATGCTTGTCAGTTTCAAACACATCCCCTCTTCTGGCAAATGAGGACACACACACGCACACACATGCCACTCAGAGTTAACACAGGATGCCATCACACACGTGCACCTACAGGTGAAAGTTGTACTGTGCCTTCCTGTGCACCTCTACCTGCTTGTTTGAGTCTTGAGAGGGATTCTGTAATGAGGGAGCGGTGCAGGCGCTCATGAAATCATTTAAATTTCAAATGCATGAGGTGATTATGCCAGTGAATTAGCCCAGTGACTTATTGTGGAATAATTTAGCTCAGTCAGGCAGAATGGAGACAGCTAATGTCTACGGAGACCTCACAGCAGACACGGGGTAGGGTGGGGCTCAGTGGGTCTACGGGTGGTAGGGCTGGTGGGAGGTAAAAAGTGGAGGCTGGAAAAGAGGAAGAGATGGAAAAGGAAGGAACAACAGAGGTGGTGATTGTGTACATAGACTGCACAAAAGACGTGGACAGATGAAGAGGGGAAAAGCCCTGAGAAAGTGAGGTATAAAGGAGAAGTGAGGATGGATGTTAGAGCGAGAGGGGATGGAAGATGGGAAGAGATGAACAGAAGGAGAGGAGAAAATCAATAGAGAGGAGGAATGGAGGTGGTAATTGCCTGGCAGACATGAATGGATAGAAGAAGGGAAGAGGGTGAGTATGCAGGTGCAGAAAGGAAGTGGGCAGAAAAAACACAGCGCAGAAGAAGGATGAAGATAGTTCATGTTTGCTGTGGGATTCTTCGACAGTTAACTGCAGGGAAGGCAGTGAAAAACGGAGGCAGGAAAGAGGGAGGAATAATGTGAGGAATGCTGTCAGCTGCTACCACAATAAGAAATGGGGAAGGAAAATCTTTGAGTTGCATTAATCAATTTTTGGACTTTAGGGGCCAGAAAAACACCATGAAGTTGTTACTGTGCTTATTTCAGCTATATTACAAGAGGGTTCATATTGTGGGCCAGTTCTCTCTCTAAATATTTTTGCTGGCATTCTTTTATACATGGGGAGTGTCACAACTGGAAAAGAGTCACATCAGTAATAATCCTATGTAATGAAACCTATAGGTTACTACTCCAGTAAGCCAGCCAACTTGAGCTAATGTTAAACTGAATAGAATGCTGGTAATAATACTGAATAAATACACAAACAAACACAAAATGACTTTTCTTGCTCAGTCTTGCTGTAACTAAGATATCTGCTGGGAAAAAAAAAGAAATTTCACATGGTCAGATTTAGCTTGTGCTTCTGCAAACTTCACATGTATTCTTAAGCTAATAGTGCTGCATCACAGACTCACAGAGTTTCTTTGTGATCCAAATATTTAAGAGTCCAAAAGTCAAATGTATGGAAAAAGGATTGGGAAATATGCAATATTTGTTGGCATTGTGGTCACAAAACCATTTGTTGATTTAATTATTCTAAATGTTACTTGAACAGTTTCAGAAGTTAACAGGTCATGGTCTATAGGCCCACATGATGGTTCCTAATTTATCTTCATGAATAAAAACATTTCAGAAAGATTCCCTCTCTAGGTGCAGTAATATTTTCAGTGATGGGGATGGTGTGCTGTCATGCTCATTTAAACATGTTGTATATGTCTAGTTGACCAATCGGATTGCTTGGTTGGGACTACCTGTTGTATAATTTAAAACTGGCAGATATGGTGAAATATTATCATCTGAAGTAGTGCTTCTGGCCACATGACAAACGTAAGTTCAGTATTCTGTCACATTTTAACTCTGTTTTGGTCTCCATCCAGTTGATGCTGCCAAAAATATAGAGGGTTTAGCTGCTAAATGCTAGCAATCTAATTGCAGTCTGCTAGACTGGGTTTATTTGTTGCAACTGGAGATTGATGAGAGAACCATACAGTAAATTTGTGGACTGTAAAACTGAATCAATGAGCGAAAAGAGGATAAACTGCTGTGCATAGCTGGCATTTCAGAATGAGCAGCCATTTTTCTGTTTAACATTCACTTGAATTGATGTGAATACCATAATGTTAATAAAAATTATTGATTAATGTAGATGTAAAGCAGCAATTGAATTTCTGGCAAATTGGAGGCATGAGAAAAGGAGGAGTCATGTCTCTGGGGGTGAGTCCTATGTTTACAGGTTTACAGAGTTATTATTGCAAATTAGGACTTATTTGAACATAGGAGTTATAACAGTATAGGGTTAGAATAATGGACAATGTCATCGTCCATCGTGATGCCTTCTGTATTTGAGTTGTCGTAAGGCGACAGTTGTTGCAGAAGTTCTATAGGATGCTGTTGCTGCTGGTCATTGCAGTGTCTCCATTTATTATTTTGTTATTAAACCTGCACAGTTAGACCAACCCAATACGTTCAGTTACTTTGTGGCAGCAGTGTTTTCTTTCTGCAGCTGCTGTTTGTGAGCTTCTTTCATTAGTGCCTTTGTTATTTTACTATTTTTTCTTAGCTTAGTTTCTCTGTTTCTATAGAGCTGGCTAACTGTGTAACTTTTCTCTCCTTCTCCTTTGATTTTGTATTAAAATGATTTAACTTAATAATTAAAGATGCAATTTTATTCCAGTGACTCGACTGTTCTCTCTATTCAATACATTTCAGTTCCACTGCCTTAAAGTCTACGTAAAAAAGTTTTTTAAATCATAGTGAGATGTCAGTGCGTAGGCCTACTATTGATATTATAGCAGCTTGAAAAACAAAATTAGACTAGCTCAGTTGTTCCTGTTCTTTTTTACATTACATGTTGTCATTTAATCCATTGTTGCTATTAAAATGTTGAGAGGTGCGGCATTGAAAAGTTGACAGTATTTATCCCTGATTTTATAACACCACAAAGAGAACGAAACAATATAAGTGAGTTCAAAAGAGGGAGTGGGCCTATAGAGTGTTAGCGATAGAAAGAGTTGTGGATACACAAAGGCATGTGTGGTCAAGAACAAACTACAAAAGCACCAACAGCATTCTCCTCTCTGTCACACCCCACATAACCCCACACACGCAGTATATTATGTTCAACTGTCAAGGCAATTATTTGCGATTAATCATTTGATTGATGTGGCAAACATGTTTCTGCTTACGACCAAATAATGGATCAATCAGGGACAGGAGAGAGATCATTTAGAAACACAGGAGAAGCCATAAATTATCTCTGATTGCCTAACACATGATTAATGCTCCCGTGTACATTGCCCTAATGTGATTCATCAGTGTTTTATATGTAATTGGTGTATATTGAGGGGGGATAAATTAGATGAGTGCAGCTCACAATGATACACGCTCAATGTGGTTGTGTTTGTCAGGTTATTGTTTGAAGAGTGCTTCTTTAATAGCAATAATCACATAGTTGCGCGTGAGCTGTGCAGTAATCAAGAGTCCAGAGGTGTCATTTGAGTAGTTAAAACTTTCCTCAAACCTTTACAAGTATAACTAATTCCTGATATTGCATGTTCTGGTATGTTCTTGAAAAATTAAAAAACTTAACTCTTTTAACACAATAAATTCTGTTGCCAGTCTAAAGCCATGGAGGTCATTGTTAGCTCAGTAAAAAACACTCCATGCCCACATTGTTGTCAGAGAAATGTTTTTCATCAGTTCCCTACAGCTCCCACCTCGCAATTGTACAATTATTCAATACATGAATAACAGGGAGTTTACTGCAAATCAATTTCTATTAAAACACTGTGGACAAAGAAGCCAAGTGCTGCCGTAAATATGCACCTTCACACTGTGCTCTTATATAATAGCTCAGCCATGCCATTGTGCTTTATTATATCAGTGTTATTTATCATGGTAATGTCAAGTTGATTAGAGATGTAATCTTTTGAACAGCCAGTTTATGAGACTAAATATTTTTGTGCCAAAGAAGCCTATATATGATACGCAGTCTTTTCCTAAACATACCACTAAATGGTTCTCCACATATTATAGCCAAATCTGACAGTTTTATCTATTATCTGTCGATAAAAGATATTATTTTAAAGAGCACAATAAAGCTCAAGCTGTCCTCCACAGCTAGACAAATTTAGTGGGTTTGGCCATCGTGGATCTTCAATCATTAATCTGAAAGATACAGTACATAACTTTTTGCTCTGAGTCAGCAAAGTCCTTGTCCCGCCCTCCTCCCTCTCACTTGGTCAAGTTCGTGCCCCAACACTTGTTTTTTAACTTGATGGGATGTCTTTCTTGAAGCTGCATTTAGCCAGAGGCTAAACCACTATGTGTGTTTGAGTGTTGTTTGCTGTCTGTTTTGCTGCGCTGTGTCATCTGTTTTATTGTTGTTCGCCTGTGACGTCCCTTCACTGTAGCTGGAGAGTCGGTGTCTGGCAAACAGGAGGATCCAGGCATCCACACTGAGTCCACTGATCTTTGGGCCTTGTGGAACGTCTTTTAGTAACTGAATAGCTTTTAATTTCTTTTCAGATTTCCTTCAGTTTTGCTGTTATTTTTCAAAAACGTATTTTTTTTTAATTATTATTGTCCCTTAAGGAATTTACTGATCACTTATTTTGTGTAACAGTGAAGGGAATGAAAAACTTCAACATCCATCAGTTATGTTCAGTTTCCTGGTCTTGCATTGCACTTTAATGTTTCTGTAACAGTATTTTTAATCCCCTGTTGCTTGTATTTTATTTTATACAATGTGCTTTGGCAATAATGTGTTTTATTATGGTCATGCCAGTGAAGTCTCTTTGAAATGGAATTTTTGGCATCACGTCGTGATGTTTTTCTCTTATTTTAGTGGGTTAATTCTGATCCATTTGTGGGTATTCATGTCACAGCATTAATGCAACTTTCTCAAAGTGAACGTTTGTCTCTTTTATTCTTACTGCTGTGCAAATGGTGCACTGTTTTAGTTCTCACTACTCTCAGGGAAGCCCTTCTTTATCCTTGCATTGGTCACCACCATGCTAGTAGTATTGAACCCTCTGAGAATAAACACCCAAGTCTTCCTTTCCTTTGCTGTATGCAACATTTTTTGTTTTTGTTTATTCAAAATCAGGTTCAGTCTCACCACTGTCATTAACCTCATTCCAGCAGATGCAGCCAGCTGTTTTCAGCACAAATGCTGTGATGAATCGGCTGTACACAGCCTTTCCAACACCAAAGAGCAGACAGACAGAAGTTAGAAGTTAGCGACAAGCTGGTGAGCACAGCTAACGAGCCAATATTTACCCTGAGGTGTTGATGAAGACCAAAACATTGATAAAAGGAGAGCAAATACTGACCTTACAATTATTGGCTGACCAGAAACGTGTCTCCAAATGAATACTAATGTTGCACCGTGCCTGCTGGACGTGTCTGGAGATTGTTTGCTCACACGTTAGCCAGTGATGACTTTATACGGTGATGCTCTTATTCTTGTGTTTGCTGGTTTTATGATTTCACATTTTAAAGACAAGCACAGCTGGATATAGCAGCATGAAGTGCCCAACCCAGTTGGTGGCAGCAAATGGCCACCAACCCTGGAGCCTGATTCTGCTTGAGGTTTCTGCCTGATAAAAGGAATTTTTCCTTGTTTCTGTTCCCTTCGTACTTGCTCTTGATGGAAACTGTGGGGACTCTGTAAATAATATTAGAAAGGGTGTAGTGTAGACCAGCTGCATGTAGAAAGTAGAAAACCTGAGATAACTTATGATTTACTGTGACATAAATGAAATTGACTTAACTTAACCGGTGCCCCCACTGACAACCTAATACACTTTTAGTGTCCTGCCATTGTGAATTTTGAGTATCAGCAGTTCATAGAGGTGGGGGTTCTGATAAATTGCTAACTTGGCTGATGTCTGCAAGTGGTTAAAGAAATAGAAAACCAACCCTCCCACAACAATTAACACTGCTGCCTTCTGTGAATGAGTTTGACTGCACTCTTACAGCTTGAGTGAGTTTGAAGAGTGTATCTTCACTCAACTTTCCACAGATAAATTCAGACTAAAAAAAAGTTTAATTTAAACTTTTTTCTTCCACGAAATCTTGCTCACTGATCACGAATGTGATAAGTATTAATGGAGGATCATTATCACCATTTTCAATCTCGCTGGAATTGAGACACAGAAGGAATGACAGCTAATTGCAGGGCACTGCATCTGAATATCTGCAATATCTGCCATAAAAGGGAACTTTAGTACATACTCTTATTAGAGACTTGGCATTTTGAAAGCAGTGGGTAGTCATGGTTATATGCTGCTGTTATGTTATATCACCCCGGGTTTCAGCGTCCCTTGTACTGTAAAATAGGCAGTGAGGCTTAGGCATGGAAATGAGGGTTAGGCTATGTTGCAAAATGCCTGATGTCTCCCCATTCTTTTCCTCTTTGTGTGTCTCTGGGTATGTCAGAGCTCCCCATTCCAGAACACCCCATTCCCCTATTTTTCCATCCCTCCTCACCCCACCTCAATTTTCCTGTCTTCTTCACCCCCATGCTTTTCTTCTCCCTTTCACACCTTCCACTAATTCTGTGCCCCTTCATTAAAACTAAAAAAAAAAAAAAGAAAAAGAAAAAAGAATAGAGAGAAAATTGCTCATTGTATGACTCCAAATACCACAGTGCCACCAAGTGGTCCATAATATCATGACAGCCTTTGACACACTATACACTCATTATATACGCTCACACATAGCCGGAGTGGTGATGGATCTGTGGAGTTAGAGAGTGAAGGTTAACAGTTAAAGGGTGCTCTGAGTGAAACCAGCGCATGTGAAACAGACCCCTCTGACGAAAGAGGGTGAAAGAGAGCTGGGGGGAGTGTTGGATCAATGAGACAGATGGATAAAGAAAAATGAAGGCAACAAAAGAAAACTAGAAGAGAATGGCATAGAAATTCTCTCTAAACTCTCCATCACTTTGTTTGTGTCTATCTTTTTCTTCTGTGATGGTGTGTGTGGTCAGCTTTGAAACTGGTAAAGCTACAGCATCCTCGGCCACCGCAGGACCAAAAGGCTAAAATAACACAACACACACACACACACACACATACAACTGTCTTTTTAGATAATCTGCTCAACTTCAGTGATTCTTTATCACGCAGCACACAACATTACAGTCCTGACATTTCCTCACTCTTCTTTATCCTCGTCCATCACTCGCTGCCTCAAAGTAAGATATCACTATGAAAGCAACAGTCACTTGAAAAGTTGCTACCCTCTAAAAGACAATTTTTCTATTTTGGATCAGAAAGAATGAGGGAATGAAAGGCGCTGCTTGTGTTAGACAACCATTGCCTTTAAATAATTTCTTTCTAAAACACACCATCTTTTGTTCTTTTAGCAAACAGAGGCTTTGAATTTAATTTAATTTAAATTAAAACCTAACAAAATAATTCATATTTAATTAATTACAGCCTCTGTAGGCTGGACTGAAGTTTATGTCAGAATAAGATGAGATAAGAAGGAACTTTTTATTTATTTTATTCATCCCAGGGGGATTGTAATAAGTGACAGGAGCAAATTAACAGTCCACACAAAACTGCATTTAACTGAACAAATCAAACATTGCAACACATCCTCATACCTACACAACAAAATAGGTCGATTGCCAATGACTTCCAAAATAAGATACTTTACCAGAGGACAGTGCCAGTATTGAAAGGATTACTGGACCTTAACTACATAACTCATATATTACATGTGGTTTACATTGTAAAAAGGTTACAGCTTGGTTAAGTTTATGCACAAAAACATCTTGGTTAGGTTTCAGCAATAACACTATTTACGAAGAAAATATTGTGGTTTGGGTTAAAATAACTATGTTACATATATCACATGATGGAAGTGATGCGATGGAAGCCATGCCCATCGCGAAACTTAAGTTACTCAAACTTTAAATAACTCAACATTTACCTTTTGTTTCACACAAGACACAAGACACAAAAATGCTGTGTTTGTTGATCTCCATATGCAGACTTTCTTGCTCTTTATACTTCTCCCATCATAATTACTACATCCACTAGGGGCTGTTGCCAAGCAATAAAAAGACATCGCAGTCGGAATAAGCTGCTGGTACATGCGACCTACAGGCGCGTTTCTCTGGTGAGGACTGGCTGAACATTAACGTCTACTTCATGAAACATGATCTCATCCTTTTCTAAGACCGGTGAGTCTCTAACATTATTAACCCATGGTTAGTGCCTAGCTGTGCTCACCTGTTAAAATTTGTTAGAATAAATAAAAACAACACTATTTACGAGGGCACAGGGGTAAAGTTCCTGTACACCACAGAAAATTAGGGCTCGGTGTCCAGTCGCAGTATACATTTGCTGTGCTTGTGACTAAGCTAGTGGGAGCTTTCATCCTTGTAAGTGCACCACAGAGAGTCCTGTGGTAGAACTGAAGAGATGAAGTTTAGAGACTGCATTAAACCTGGATGGTGAAAGTGAACAGTAAGCTATCTGACCTGTTTAACAGACAGGTAGAGAGCAAGGCTAAAACCCAAAAGCGCGCATCGTCTACACTCTGAATTCCAAATTTTGCCTTCTGGCTCTTGGTTCAGACTCCAGCCTGCTAAGAGTAACAGGTACAAGCACCCCCACAGCTATTTCTCTTCTGAATGCAGGCCTGGAGAAGAGTTAGGCTAGTCATTTTACTAAGTGTGTGGTTGTAATGTGGTTTGTGATGATGATGACGTTGTCTTTGATGGTGATTGTGTTATGAAGGCAGAGATGTTGATCATGTAATTGACATGGCTGGTCACTATGCACTTTATTTTACCCTCCTTGTGCATTTATATGGTCATATTCTGCCGCTAGTTATTCAGGCACCTGCGATTACTGTTGTTGAACTTCCTGCACACTGTATTTAGGGCACCTCCCCTCCCCTTTACTGTACTGTAGGAATAGGACCTGGGTGACAAAGTGGACTGACAGGGCCCTCGTCTCAGGAGGGTCCACAAAAATACCAGAATGAGTAGCCGTGGATGCTAGCAGGGGCCCACAGGAAGTCCCCATGTACAGGCTCCAGAATTTTCTGCTAAGCCCCTGATACTGTATGTCTATGTTCTTTTATGCCTAGCTGTAAAAAACCCCTGTTCAAAGTAATGGCTGTAAGGTGAAAAGAAACAACTAGTGACTCCGAGGGAAAAACATGTTTGCCTGTAGCCCCTCACTGGCCAACAGTAGAGTTTGCAGTGACTTTTCACCATTACATTTTTCTTGTTGGAGTCTGCATAATGTCAGACTTGTTAGAGATGTTTTGGCTCATTTACAAACCTTTATGCAGATTGGACAATTTGAATGAAAATTTAGACACATTACAGAAAATGTGCTTATCGTGTAACCTTCTGTTTGGGAGGCTCAATCCCAACCCCCTCCTGTCCACATGTTCAAGTATCCTTGGGCAAGACAATGAATTCTGGGGTTGTTCCCCTGCCACTAGAGATACACAAGCCAGTGCATTCCTAATTGCCTATCCAAAGACCAGATAAATGGGGAGGGTTGTGTCAGGAAGGGCATCCAGTACAAAAGGTCTATGCCAAATCAAAGATATGGATCATAAAAACAGATCTCAATGCCAGGTTGGGCAGGGCCTGGTTTGCCAGCAAGACATAGATGATCCATTTGGGACAGATGACCGAGGAGCAACCAAAAAAAGAATTTTAAATTCTCTTTCAAAGTAGGTTTGTCTGCAGACTCACAGTAGCTTCAATAGAGGTCTTCACAGGGCCTCCCAAAAC
Source organism: Lutjanus campechanus (assembly GCA_027495735.1). Taxonomy (NCBI): domain Eukaryota; kingdom Metazoa; phylum Chordata; class Actinopteri; order Lutjaniformes; family Lutjanidae; genus Lutjanus; species Lutjanus campechanus. Next base: position 16,964 of record JAJHUR010136231.1, on the reverse strand, counting down.
CTCAGACCCGGGACCCAGTCTGGGACCTGTACGATTACGGTTAAATGGCTTATATCGTCAGCAGGATCTGGGTTGGTTCCTGTTCTGTTTCTGCAGGGCTTGGATACCCGAGTGGATCAGGAAAGCCTGGCCAGGATCATACAGCACTGATTGTGAATTCTGTATATGTTGTAACCTGCAACTGTAAGCAAGCTGCATCTTTGGCCACAAGGTGGTACCAAATGACCTGAGCGAGTGTTCTTGTTCAGGTGGGGAAGGGTCAGAGAGCAGAGATCAGACTCATCGCACAGAGCACTGATGATAGCAAATTAGCGATGTTAACGTTAACAGCCAACAACGAACGAACAGTTGTGCAGCATTTCTCAGACCTGCATTGGTCTTGGTCACAGCTTTCAAATAATAGATGGGTCTGGTTCAGTTCTGGGTAGTACATTTCTAAATCTTTTTGGGGTTTGGGCGCAAATTTTTGGACCCATAACAGCTCTAAGCTGCAAAGCACACCTATTACATGATATACCCCTTGAAATGGGTAGGTTTAGGCACCAAAACTACTTGGGTGGGGTTACAAAGAGATCTCAGGGATGCCTGTCCTGTCCTAACGTGAAATGGGTGGATCATGTAATGAAGAGGGTCTGCAAGACTGCAGCTGGACCCTTCTCTCTGTTTCAGACAACAAAAATAAAAGTTACAAACATGGGCTATACCATGACTTTAAGGTGCTTTCGTCTTGTAAAGCAATCCTGAGTGGCATTTACCTTTAAACACAAAGAAGGTCCCAGCTTGATTTAGAGGAAATAAATTTTACTGCTGGATTTCTAGGCTAAATTAGGTTTGCGACAGGCTAACTAATGATGACATATAAGCCTTGGTCATGGTTCATTAATCCTTAGTTTAACCTTATGGGCTGCACTGGGTTAATTCCAAGATTTCACGTGAAAATTCAGGGTGAAATGCCTTGCTTCCATTGTCTGAAAGCAAAAAACAATCAACAAATGGGGGGCGTGTGATTCTCTGCATGATGCATCATTACTGCATCATTAAGATGAGTACAGAGAAACAGAAGAGAGCCATTAGAGCTAACAGAGATGGGATGGAGATGGTGAAAGAGAGAGCAATAGAAGGAGGAAGATGTGATGGAGAGAGGGAATAACGATCACTTGTAATGTTAGTTTGGACCTCATCAACCCAAGAGTGAAAAACTACAGTAACTTCCATCTCACTTTGTCTTACCTTTCTTTCTCTGTCTCTTTCTCAATTTCTCTGTGTGTGTGTGTGTGTGTGTGTGTGTGTGTGTGTCTCCATCCGTTCCCTCACAGGAATCCCACTGCTGGCTTGATTGGTCTTACAGTATGAGTGAGCATGATTGTTCTAAACTGGAAAAGAGAGAACACTTCCACTGATGAGGGGAAGGGTACCTCCCTCTGCGAATCAAACCACTTGATGCAGCGGCTTCCGAATGGCATCACTGGGTTTCTACCACATGGACGCACACACACATTCACCCACACACACGGACACACACTCATTCTCTCTCATTCTTCTCTCTCCAATCTTTCCTCTCACTCTTTTTTCTCCCTCCTCCGTCTGTTTGTTGTGCTCCACCTCCCTGGGCTCTTCGAGTGCATTAATCAGTCAAGCCACAGCGCCACAGCTATTACTCATCTGGTCAGAATAAGAGAGCGAGAGAGAGAAGGAGGGAGAGAGAGTGCATAACAGAGACAGGGAAGCAATGACGGAGTGAGAGAAAAGAGGGAGAGCTGGGGGGAAAGGAAAGAAAATGGAGGAGTGCAGAGAGGTGGCTGCTCTGTATTCATTCATCTTTTAATATCTCTCCTTACCTCAAGGCTTTTCATCTCTCTAACCATCCATCCATCCATTCATCCATCCATCCACTCATTCAGCCAGCAACCAGCCATGCATCCATTCATTCACCTATTTATAGATGCCACCACCTCCCCACCCTCCCACCTAATCATGCATCCACCTTTCTATCCATCTTTCCATTTCCCCTTTCACCTCGCTCCTCATCTTCTATCCATCTCTCCGTCTCTTTATCTGTACCTGACTCTATCGTTACTCCTTTCCTCATTTATCCATATCGTATTTTGGCTCCTTTTCGGAGAACATGGCGGTCCCAGAAAGAAAATAGTTTGTGGGGGGGGGGGGGGGGGGGGGGGGGGGGGGGGGGGGGGGGGGGGATGTGGAGCTGTTTTGCTGCTCAGCAATGGTGGATGTGGGGAGGATTTTTTTTGTTCAAATTCAAGGACAAAGAGTTTTGATTCTCTCTAAAAGCAGTAATACCCCCTTTTCCATACATTACATATATGTGCTGACCTGGCATGACTTGAAATTGACTCTGGGATTCGCATTTCCATTACAGCAGGGCTAGAAGGTAGGTTTTTTAACTGATGACAAGCTTAGCTCCAGTCAAGCAGCTGTAAAATGGTGCTTAAAAACTTAATTTGTTCTATATTCTATATTCACAGTAAAAGTGCCCCATTATTTGATTTTTTTTAAAGCACTGTTATTATGAAGCACCAAAATAGGAAATGTTGGGTTTTCATCAGCAGTAACTTAACATGACTCAGCTGAAAGTGAACATGAAACAGTGAAATGAAGCAGATTCCTGAAAATACAAGCAACAATGTTGAAGAGAAACAGAACTTCAAACCACAGAGATTCAGTTAGGAGCTACAAAAGCTGAACACACTTGCTTTGGCCCCTTCCAGAGAGGGTTAATCTCCAGTGTGTTAAAAGTGAAAATGGAAATGCAAATCAGTGCTGCATGGTTTGACTCGACATAAAAGTGCTAATGGAAAAGCCCCATAGGAGTCTATAGTCATGCTGCAGCTCTGAGAGGCTGTATTTAGGCACAGCAATAATTAAACAAAATGTTAACATTGGCTTGCCAGTGTATTCACAATGGCCCTGCTAACATGCTGATGACAAGCAGGTATAATGTTTACTCTCGTCTACGTGCTTGTATACTTACATCAGCTAATTAGCACTAATCACAGTATAGATAAGGCCAATGGCATTGTCATTATACTTTTACAGGCATTTAGTCATAAAAAATCGGACACCCTAGTAGACTCATTTATGCTAATGTTAGATATGCATATACGCATATGGTAGTCATGGGTGGCAGTGTAGCAGTGAAGCCAATAGTTCAAGTGAGACACAACCACTGGACATGACGAAGTGGACTGGAAATGACATTCATCCTGAGTTAGCTAGTGAAAAGAATTCTTTGTACACATTGTGATGTATTCAGTGGATGCACAAGCCACTGCCATCTACAGTGCTGCCTCCACTTTTGCCTCTTTCTTAAGAGGTACATTATTTTAATCCCTTTCAGTGTCACCATGTTTGGGGTAACTTTTCACTCTGAGTGGTGTGAAGGATGCATGACAGTATGGTGGCAGTGACAGTTATATTCGTTATATTCGTTTGAAATGGATGTACCTATTTTCGTGCAAAATGGACGGATCTATTTTCGTGCCTAAGGGGAGCCTAAATGTGCCTTAAAGCTGTAAGTCAGCAGTTGAACCTCATCATTGCTTCATTTTAAGTTCAATGTAATCCAGTAAAAAGCCCATGGCCTTGGAAGGGTAGGGTGGCAAGTGATATTCAGTTGGTTGCATTCTACAACTTCACCGCTAGATGTCACTCAATCCTACACACTGGCCCTTTATCACAAAAGTGATTAAAACTCATCCTGAGGGAGACATGAATGTGTTCACCAAGGTTTTTATCAATGCATCCAATAGTTGTCAAAAGGCTTCACTAAAATAAAATCCAGAATGTCAGCCTCATACTAAAGAAAGATTCAGGGAATCACCATGTAGGGATGATAAGTATCTGTACAAAATATCACGGTATTCCATCGAGTAGCTTTTGAGATATTTCAGTCTGAACTAAAGAGCTGCACTGACCAACCGACTGACAGAGCAACATTGCCATCTGTAGAACCGTTAGAATGACTAAAAAGGTTTCAGTACACACTGGGGCATGCATGCCACACTTTAAAATTCTAATTAGGGTTATCACATAACTGATAAATAAGAACACCAAGTGGAACTGGTCACAGGTTTACAGTAAAAGCCTGTGAACACAAGGAAACTCACGACTCGTGGAAGATTTTGCAAATGGGACAGATGGCTCTATGAAGCACATGATTCCTTGCCAACTCTATCTAATGGTTATTGTGCAGGCACCGAGATATCAAGCTATAGCCTTCCCATGTTTCATGGCCACCTTATAGCGCTTTGACCCATGCTGTGATGTGTGTGTCCCATCCATGCACATGCACACTTAACAAGCTCTTAGGTAGGCTGCCCACGTCTCAGGTTTGCAGGTTAATGCAAGAGACTTAAAACTGTACATGCACCCCGTGGATAAGCATGTATACCATATTCTGGGTAGGAAATATACATTTACCAACATGAAGCATCAGTGAGCTCATGTAACAGAGAGTTTGATATTCAGCTGTGCTTTCAGTGCTGCCACGTTGCACTCATATGTTCACGAACAAGGAGAGAGAAAATGAAAAACAGCAGCAGGCAGAAAGACTGACATTTACATTTCATTAATTTGACTGACGCTCTCATTCTGAGCAACTTAATTGGAGTGCAACAGTCGAATTTGCAAAACCCTACCAAGAACCCAGAATTACAATAGATAGTTATGAAATAAACATAGATGGGATACTTGAGGATAAATTGTGTAATGGGGGATGGGGGTGGAGAGGTAAGAAAACCTCTGTAAGCACAGCCAGACTGGGGATGAATCGAAGTGGCATGCTGAATGGCCAGTGGTGGCAGAAAAGCAGAGCAGGCTGGTGTGTGTAGACATGGACAGTGGCCTGGTGGTGTGCATGTGTGGATCCCTTTGCAGCCTTGTTTGCCAGCAGAAGGATTTTGTATTCAACACAAGCAGCCAGTGGAGGGACTGTGTGAGGGGGATAACATGGGAGGGTCCGGGGAGGTTGAAGACGAGGCGTGATGGCAGCGTTCTGGATGAGTTGTAGGGGCTGGAAGGAGTGTGGCCGCAGAGGGAGTCGCAGTAGCCCAGACAGGAGATGACTAAACTTGAGCGAGGAGCTGGACACAGTCTCTGGCGGGGAAAGGTCTGATCTTGTACTGGTAGTATCAGCTGTGGCTGTATTGTGAGTTTAGAGTTTTTTGGCATTCTGGGTGGCAGTCAGCATTGTCTTGTCAGCAGTGATGAAGGGGTCTTGTATAGGTCAAGATTTTCCAAAGTGACAGAAAACATGAATATTGTTGTGGCTGAAATTGAGGTGGTGGGCTGACATTCAACCGGCAATGTCAGGAAAACAAATATGCATGGCTCCATGAGAGGCATATAAATAGAGCTGCGGATATCAGATTTGGTGATGTGAGCCTCAATGCGAGGCAGCACAGTAAAGCACAGATAATTAATATACTTAAAAAGCAGTGATATTAAATATCTCTCCTTCCAACAAGCATTTCTTTTTGTATTACCCTGCCCAGGCTGTAAATAGACCATGTATTTGTGTACAAATAAGAGCTTCCCCTTCAACCCACAGCTCAAATAAAATGCATGAGAGGAAATTAATAAATAACAAATTGCCTTCAGGATATCGTCGCATTCAACACTTCCTGTCTTGAACACACAGAAATAGTCACTGGCCCCAGGGATAAACTTGACATATTTTGTTTTTCTAAAATTAATGATTTCCCACACACAGAGACAGCTAATAATGGTTTGCCAGACGGTGATTGAGAGGAAACTGCCAGAATGCCCTGTTTGCCGGTTTACATTTTGTTTCTTTATTTTTACTCAGCTTTGAACTCCACCCACTCCCCTGCTGCTGACGAATCCCGAGAGAGACAGTGAGCGGCATTGCAAGATGGTCATGATTGTCTCCTCGCTGTCTGTGAATGATGTCATAGGTGTTGTTTATTTGTTAAGTGAGCATGCGTGCGTTTGTTTGCATCTGTGGTTTCAAATACTTTAATGATTAAATCCAAATCCATCTGTCTCTATTTCTAATAGACAAAAAAAATCTTTAAACTCCACTCACTGTGATAAAATTGGAGAAAACTGCTATAGTGCAGTGGAAAAGGTATTTGCATAGGGATACATGTTTTGTTGTGTTACATCTGTACATTATACTTGAAATAAAAGCAATAAATATCAGTCTCTAATTGCAGTCTCTAAACTTTAATTTGAGGGTGTTTATACCAGTCTGATGAACCATGTGGGAACTGTAGTTCATATATATATATAGCACCTCAATTTAGGTGACAAAAACTAATCTGATGAATAAATATTAGCTGAAATATATGAATCAAATTGAATGAAAACAGTGTGACAGGGGAGGCTCGTAGTGATCAAACTAATGGAGCTATTAGGGTTAACTCTAACTGCTCTATGCTGTTTTTGGCTAGAGCAGGCAGCTGTTTTCAGAAAAAAAAAACTTTCTAAAAACCAACTGTACAGTACCTGCCCATCAACAAACAAGTGACAGACACTGTTAGCAACTGGATGTTGAACATAGTGAAGCATTTAGCAGCCATTGAGCCAGATATTTCCTTCAGGAGTTGGTAGAAAACAAAATCAAAGCTAAAAAAAAAATGAATATCAGATTTACATTCATGAAATAGCTGTGGCTCAGGAAGTAGGGCAGGTCATCCACAAATTGGAAGACTGACGGTTTGATCCCCGCATCCTCCAGTCTGCATGTTGAAGTGCCCTTGGCAAGATGCTGATCCCCAAATCGCCCCTGATGCTGTTCCATCAGTGTGTGAATGTGTGTGAGTGAATGAGTGAATGTGACATGTAGTTGTAAAAGTGCTTTGAGTAGTTGATACACCAGAAAAGTGCTGTATAAATGCAAGTCCGTTTACCATTTACCATTACATAGCCTGAAACATGACTCCAGATGTTGCTCAGTAACTGCTGAATGTGAAAATACGCAGTTTTTTGCTGACAAATTCAGTGATGTTGTGAAAATGTCATGTTCATAACTTGTTCCTGCTACAACCAAGTGGCCAAAAAATCTGCGATTGTTGATGGTAAGAAACTAAAACTCTTGTTTGAGGTGGTTACTATCTTATTTGCCACATCAGGGTCACACTATGTTCTGCACTGGCAATGAATGTTGGCATTTCATGTAAATTGTGAGGTACAAAATGGTTCATCCTTATAAGTGTTGGACTGCCCAATCCAGCTTGTTTTACTGTGCAGTGACCAATTGCTGATTAACCCACCATAATGTGATGGGGGAGCTTTTATAGATCAGAAATGTAAATAAAGTTATTCTGTTTGATATTTGGATAGAAATCCTTTGCAGTCAATGACTTGCTAGACTCTACAACCCACAGACATCAGGAGACACTTGTATCTCCATCTGCCAGCTTTGCTACAGTCATCTTCACTACTTGCTTATGTTAGACGGGTTTTCCCCTTCAGTCTGGTCTTGAGCAAGTGAAACACATGCTTAGTTAGTGTGAGGTTAAGTGACTGAAGCGCTAAATCTTCTTGGCGGTCTTCTTGGAACCTTTGTCCTGCAGCTGCTGCATAGTCTGTAGCAATGTTTGTAAAGGGCTACGACTTCTATGATGTCGCAGCATGGTTGAAAGTACCTTCAAACACCCTTAAAGCTGTTAGTCAAGATGTTTGAATTTCTGTCAGTGTTTGATTTTAAGAGCAGTGTGTTGGACTAAAGAATCAATATAACGACACATTACTAAGAGTTTACAAGCACACTAGCGGCTCTGTGTGACTGTAGTTAGACAGAGGAATGTTTTGAGCATGAATATGTGTATCAGAATGTGTGGCAGCCTATTCAAAGCCAAAAATGTCAACAGGCTGCAGGCACAAGAGGTTCAAGGGAGCATCAAAATCACTAGGATTCAACCTCTGGGTGTCAAAATTTTATGGAAAACCTGAAAATAGCTCTTTAGTTATATTTAAGTCTGGACCAGAGTGGTCCATTGACCCATGCTGCTACCATGGGTAAAAACACATAATTATAGACTTTAAGGCCGTGCAGGAGCCATGGTCCTCCAGCACTACATAAGCCCCTAGAACCGACAAACAAACTACACCGCCTCACCCTCCCTAACGGTCAGTTACGAGGTTCTCTAGGTCCAAATCGGCCCAGCAGTTCACTTCAGCTCACTTCAGTTCCAACAACCAGACACAGAAGAAAAAAAACATCCTGTCACCGTCCTCTGGCTCTGGTGGCTCAACAGGTCCAATAAAGCTGCTAGATGGAGCATCCATGTTTCAGGTCATAGTGGTGTTTGACACGACAAGGGTATAGCAGACATGCCCCCAGCATTTCAGAGCAGAGAAAACTGCTGTTTCTTAATGATTTTGAGATGTAATTTTATATACTGAGTGATTTTTTTAAATCATTCAAATTTAGCTGGGTGGTTAATAACACAGGTTTCTGTAGTGTGACAAACTCAGAACACACATTTATTGTTGCTTTACAGTATTTTTAAGGTCTCAACTCATTCAACTTTGATTCAACATGAAAATTTGTATCCTAATGTCATGAAACAAGTAAAAAGTTGTTAACATATAAGAAACAATTGTATGTGATACGGTAGTGATACCGGCAGTGTGTATGGTACACACAGTAGTGTTGCGCATTTGCTGCTGCTGTGCAGTATTGGTCACAAGAATGAACAGTAATTAAACTTCAATGCTTACACAGTGACACTCATACATTATGAATTATTGGTTCGGCATCTGACACTGCCCGGTCAGTGTTATGGACAAAAAATATTCACAACACTGGTGCTGTAACGCCTACACAAACTGTATAACATTATTCAGCTTTTTACCCTCCGTCTGGCAGATATCTGTACCTCTGCCAAGTCTCTCCCTCTCTTTATTTCTCTCTTTCTCTATCTCTCTCTCTCACACACACACACACACACACACACACACACACACACACACACACACACACACATTCATTACACTTACCACCCACACATACGTGCACATGCACACACGCACACAAACACACACACAATGAGTGACCTTGCCTCCCTGGGGAAGGACCATGTTTAATTGTTCATCAGCACTTTCGTCAGTGTTCCGCAGGCAGGGAATTAAAGGAGAGGAGGAGAGGGAGAGAAATGAGGAGGGAGGGAAAGAATTTAGCTCCTGGGACAATACCGGAGAGGAGAGGAGAGGAGAGGAGAGGAGAGGAGAGGAGAGGAGAATACGAGAGGTGAGACGAGAGAGCAAAAATACGAGGCATGTGCTTAATTGTTTTGGAAGCAGATGGACAAACAGTTAGGCAAACACATTCTCTAACTTAATCAACTCCAGCATGATGAGCATCCCGAGAATAAGCCCCGTAGCGTCATGAGTAATTGTTCTATATGTCTAGTTAGATTCCAATAAGAGCGCAGCAGCATTGATATATTGTTAACAATATGGTGAGTAACTGGGGAATGATATGCTATTTAAACCTCCGTAAATCACAGTGAAACATGAAACCACTGCTTTAATGGTAAATATATTGGTCCCTCAGCTCTTTTGCACCATGTATGCTGACTAATCATCTGCTGACCAAATAGACTGTGATGTGTGAAGTGATATTCACTGATTTATTTCCGTCTCCCTTTTCTTTTCTCTCCCACCCTCCCTTTTCTTCTCCACTCTCAGAACTTCTCTTACTGCTCTTTTTTTCGTTCTCCATGCACCTCATCCTCTCTTTCTCTCTGGCGCTCTCTCTCCAGACTTCTGACTAGATGGGGTGGCAGATAGTGATGAGCCAGCAGTGGCCATGCTCCGCTGCTTTAGCTAATGGAACTCTCCTGTCTCTACAAGGCCTCACAATGTAGTCCAGGACCATGGCCTTATCTCATCATCTGTGTGTGTGTGTGTGTGTGTGTGTGTGTGTGTGTGTGTGTGTGTGTGTGTGTGTGTGTGTGAGAGAGAAAGAGAGAGAGAGAGAGGGAGAGGGAGAGGGAGAGGGAGAGGGAGAGGGAGAGAGAGAGAGAGAGGGAGAGGGAGAGGGAGAGAGAGAGAGAGAGAGAGAGCATGCACATGCAACTTTAAGCATGTTTTTGGGAAGCAGTTTTTGGGAAGTAGTTGTAGCTAACACTGGGGAAACACTTTTGACAGCTTAGTTCATAATTAAAAGATAATTCTTGTGTAAAAAATATTTGTTGTCACCTGATATGAGTAAATTGATCAGATCTGGGAACATGGAGTGCATAATAAGTCAGACAGGGTAAGAAAAATGAGCATTAAAGGAATTTCAAACTGCATTATTTAGCCCTGGGTTAAGGGAGCTGTTAGCTGCAGGCTAAGAAAGCTTTCACACTAGCAGATTTCAAACGGGGCTAATTGTGTAGCCTGGGACTGAAAATCAGCTTAACCCAGGGCTAAAAGGTGCAAGTGTTCACATCAGTTGCAGCACCCAGGGCAAGGAAAAGTGCACTGTGAATCATGTAGCCCTGGGCTTAGCTTAATCCTGGGCAAACAATGTGTGTGAATTATCCCAGGGTTAACCGTTAGCCCAGGGCTATCCATAGCCCAAAGTCATTGATGATCAATACAAAGTAAAAATATCAATGTATATTGTCAGCTTTAAGATATGCTTTTGTTTTGAAGTTCCTGTGACATGTCTGTGTTACAAACATCAGGAAGAGTTCAGTCATAAAACTGGAGAATCATAATTTGATTGCCCTTTTGGAGTTGACATAAAAGTAGCAAATCTGTTAAATGGACATATAATATTGTCTGATATCAATCAAATCAAAATCATATCATGATAGACTGTGATATCAGTCCTGTATGTTGCTCAAAGAATCAACATATTATTGTATTTTGATGAAGCTTGTGATTTATTATCTTGGTTTGAGATCGAAGCAGATCTTGATATATGTAGTTCTCTGCTGGAGGGCACCTGGGCCTGGTAGAAGGTGGCATTAGGGTGGAGGTGGATGCTTGCAGTACAAGCAACACAGGTAATGAGGTAAAGGGCCACTAAATTAATTGAAAGATGTGCAATCCAAGACCTGAAAAGTGGGTTAAAGAGATAAAGTGGGACATAGAAGGACACGGCAGCAGTCACATTGTTAGGGTTGTACCCACCTCAGAATCTTGTCAGTTGAATCAAATTTTGGTGTTCAATACAAAAATTTGGTCATTCATTCCTTTTGTCCATATAGACTATCAAGAAATGCTTCATTTCCAGAAACTATATTGTTTTAAGTTGATGTAAGCTGCAAATTCACCACCTCTGGCGCCTTACAGGAAAGCCCTCTCTTCAGCTGTAGTTACGTCTTTCTCAGAAGTACTTTGTGTCCGTGGCGTCTGCAGTCATCCACAGCTGTCTGTGTATGCGTCCATTTAGCAGTAAAATCCAGGCCTCATTCAGACTGACCCTGGGTCTGGCTGGGTCTGCAGCTGCCGTTACCTGTCGCATACACCCAGAACAGACAGAATGACCTGATTTAGTGTAATCATGGCCCAAAATGTCAGCAGAAGTACACTGCACACTGACTGACAAATAAATAAATAACTGCTTGACTTAAAGAATTTCAGCTGACTGATGGGTTTCCAATTAATGATTTGACTTTTTAACTTTCAGGGGGCAGCCCTGCACATGATGGCATGAGAAGTTAAAATACAGGACTTCAATCTGCAGTTACTGCCCACGCATGTTTAGCTACTTGCTAAACATGAGAGGTATGTTCGTGAGAGATATGAGACTGAACCTAATTATTAACAGCTATTTCACATTTAGGGTAACTATCCATGCCTCATCGTTTGAGACACTGTGACATCAGGCACAGTGCTGAAACTATTTACCACCTGAGCACTCAAAGGAATGTCAGAATGTGGGCTGACTGGTTGGAAAAGCTCCAGATCATTTGGCTGCACTTTAGTCTAATTACTGAATAAAACGGCATTGATAAAATATGACTTTCTTATTATTTTGTAGCCCACATAACATCTGGTTTCATCTACAGGTGTTAATGTTTGCAATGGCAAATTAGAGTCATTAAGCCTTTATTGGAAACCTGCAGATGTGAAAAGTTCTCTCTTCAGTAAGTACAGTACAGTATTTTGTTCATATGTCGTGAGTGAGACCCAGCAACTGCAACTTTAGAACACACTTAGACAAAGAAGCAAAGAATAGTAAGAAAGCCGTGGTCAGAGCCACTACACTTTGATTAAAAATGGAGCGAGTATTCCTGTACATGACAGACAAGAGCTACAGATTAAAAAAAAATCTTAATTTTTTATTCACTGCTTGCCACTCTATAGGTGAGGATCCCTGTGGTCCATATTGAGGCCAGGAAACGGTGTTCCCGTGCATGCACTAATGTGTGAACGTGTGAATGAACATGTCGATGTGAATGTGTGAATGCGATAAAGTACGAAAAGGCAGAAATGTTTGGGTGGTGTGTGTTGGTGGGTGCGCGTTTGAGTGATGCTCACAATCTCATTCACCGCATGCTTTGTTTTAATTCACGCCCTTGCTTTGCTCAAGGCTGTATGCAAATGCACGCTTAGGAAAACAAATGATATATGAGTGAAATCAACCCCATACAGTACATTAATAAATGTATGGAAATAGCAGAGCAGATTGTTTGTACAAAACTCTTTCCCCTCCTCTGCCTTTTCCTATTTCCTCACCCCCCCTATGGTGAACAGACAGAACTGCCCTGTGGCCTTATTAAAGGAGTTAAATATGTTAAACTGTGTGTGTGTATTTGTGTGAACAAGAGTGTCTGTCTGTTGAAGTGTTTGTATATGTACTTAAATGTATTTATAGGCGCTTTTACTGAATGTGAGTCCAGTGAATGTACATTGTTTGGGTAGGCGGATTGATCTCAAAATGTCTCATTTTGGAAAATCAATGCTAGCATCAGTAGGGTCAATACCAGAGGAGAGATCAGTTTCAGTGTCTCTCGTCTATACTGTACTGTCTATTTCATTAAAGAGTAGAACTGTCTGTGCAAACTAAGGGTTGGGAATCTTTTGGTAACTTACGATTCAATGTGATTTCATGTCCGAGGGCTACGATGCAATTATGCATCATGATGCATCAAAATTTTATTTTTTCTCACAGTATGACTACTTGCTACTTTTAAACAGATCGAGTTTGCCATAGTCTGACTCACCGGATGCACACTGTGGGTATAAGCCTTCCATTGGATGCTTGGTTTCAGTTGGCATCCACTACCCATGTTTTCAGAACCCCCAGGGAAACAGCAATAACCTATATATAGCAACCTATATGCCGAAAATGGCCAATTAGCACCTGGGTTGCTAATGGTACAAATGTAAACAAGCTAGCAGCTGACCCGACATGCAAATGTTCCACCAAAACGAGTTCCCCCAACACTGTTTTGTGGGGGCTTAGCACTGCCCAAGATGATAGTGACACAGCAGAGCATTTTCCCTCAATAGCAGAGTGTGTATGTGTGCAGCCAGACCTTTCTCTAGCATGAAGTGGTGTGGAGCAGCTGTAAAATGGGGAGTTTCCAATAAATTCTTCATAATAAAAGTCACCTGTTATTTTGCTATGTAAACACTTTTATTATGAAGCAGTAAAATCAGGAAATGCTGTGTTTTTATCAGCAGAAACTTAACATGACTCCCATTTGCCTATGTGCTGAAAGCGAACATTAATCAGTAAAATAAGGCTGATAACTGAAAACAGCATCGCAGGAGAGAAACTAAATTTCAAACCACATAGATTCTTTTAGAAGCTACAAAAGTACTGAGAGCTGAACATGCAGGGACTTTAAAAAAAAAACCTTCTCTCTGTTCTCCTGCGCACACAAGAGTTCAGTCTCATCACCTGTTTGAGGAAGAAGGGGAGTCATCATGGGTTGGCACTGTGGTCGAGATGTTACCACAGCCTGCTTGGGGGTGAGTCTGGTGCACTTTGGTCCCACTCTGGAGAAAGTCCATCTCAGACGTGACTTGGCACAGCTTGGCAAAAGTTAAAAGTGGTAATGGCAGTGTAAATTCCAATGGTTTAACTCAGTCACTCGTGACAATGGAGAAGCCTCATCAGTTTAGTAAGACACAACTTGCACACAGTGCAGCTCTTGCCCAGGTAGAATGTCATAATGTCAAAGACTGAGTTTAAAATTTCTGGTTTTTGACTTTTCTGAATCCTTTCATGAGCTTTCGAGACAGAATCAGAACATTAGGGAACACATTTTCCTGTACATGCTTTTTTGCTTCTCCACTGCTGTTGTCTGTGTGCACGCAAATAACACACGTCAAGCACACTCGAGTTTAATCTGACACAGTGATAGCTGAATGAAAGAAGAGCTTCATTTGGAGCCATTTCACAGCTGTGAATGAAAACATGTACAGTAGGAAGGCTGTTCGCAACAAATTTGTTCAAATCTAACAAAACGCCTTGAGATAGAGAACTTGGAACTGTAACAGAAAAGAAGGGAGGGGGGAGAGGGAAATGCTTGGGCATTCAGATTCTCGACACAAGGACAGAGTTGGCTGGCAGAGTCTTTTCAGAGAGGCTCAGGCAAGGACTATCCAGGTTCATAGTTAAATTAAGATTTTAATCAAATTGGATCTTCTTAATAGCTGGTTCTTTAGCAGACTATCAAGACATTCAAATGTTATATTCACCCCATTAAAAGCTGTTATATAAATTATTTTTTAACAGAATTAAAAATGTGAAAATTGTTTAATGTAATAACTTTTAGGTGTACAACCACAATTCTAAAAAGATGTTGGGACACTGTGCAAATAAATAAATAAAAACTAGGGCTGTCAAACGATGAAAAAAATTAACTCAATTAATCGCAATACTACTCTGTGATTAAAGGTGTAGTTAGCGATGTGGGAGAAAACGAGTAGAGAGGTTGTTGATATTTGAAAGGTAAACGAATACAGAGCCACCACTCCCTTCATACTCCACCCCGAGCTCTACCCCCGACGTTCATGGACGCGCATTGTCATGGAAACGGCCGTAGAAGCTAAAGCAGCAGTAAAGCAGCTGAAATAGCCAAGTTGTGAGTTAGCATACTGCTAAGCCGCAAAGCTAAGGTTAGCTGACCCGTCAGACAACTGTACCCATAACTTGACTGCTATTATAAATAGATAACATCACAACAACAGTACATTTTGGCAGATTAGACGATATGATGAATGCCCGACGGCTGTTACTGTTATGTGAAGCACCGCAAAGATAACGTTGCTCACCTGTCCAGCAGAAAGACGTCGACGTCCGCCGTACGTTTTTAATCCGTTTTTTTTTTTTTTTTTTTTTAATTTATGCTCCTCCAACCGTTTTCTCTTGGGCTGCACCTGATATACCATGTCTCTCTCTTACTCCAACTGCGCACGCTACGCAACCTACTACTCCCCCTCCCCCCGGTGTCTGATCTGTGCACGAGGAGGCGAGGAGGTGGACTCATGTTTTGGTGGCTCGCTCCGAGCCACATTTACCTGCTGAAATTCAGAGCACAGGCTGTGTATTGAAACCGGATTTTTTTCCAGCATGCTCTCAGAAGTGACAGCTTGTGGATAGTGAGGAGAAATACGGTGATTTTGACTAAAAGTGCGTCGGATTATATCGCTAACTATGCCTTTAATAGCAATTGATCACAGTTAAAATGCTACATAATATATATATACTAATATTGCTTGTATTTTCATCTATTCTTTCTTATATTGAAAGATGCAATACAGTTAATCCATTACAATTTAAGGATGCAACTTTACAGTGAAAAATAATGACACATAGTTGTTTATTTTTTCACATCAGCACTACATTTTGATCAATGTATTAAATAAATGCCTGTGTATCTGTCTGCACACCTCAACTTTCATAAACAAGTAACATCCATACAGTCTATGGTCACTTGGTTGTGAATGGAGAATATTGTCCCCTTGCTGCCGTACATCTGACAGACCACCGACCGTCACGGGAAACACTCGAGTTACAACTAGTCTGATTGTCACTGTCACTGACACTGTCAAACCAAGAGTTTAACAGTGTTTTACACTCTCGTGTGTGATCAAACCGCTGATTACAGCCGGGTTTTACCGGGCAGAGTCGGATGGCTCTTCACCGGGCAGCGGGTGGGATGAAGCTGCATTCAAGACGGAAATACGAGACAAACCCCGTCCCGCACTGATTCAAAACAGGACGAGCTATTTAATCCTCAAATACGGGACAATTCCATATTTCAGCAGATGGGTGACAACTCCAGTGGCGACACAGACCACAGACTGTATACACAGACAGACTCTACCAAAGTCACATGACGCGATTAATTGTGCGTAATTTTTTTTTTAACATTAATAACGCGTTATTAATCGCATGAATTAATGCGTTAATTTTGACAGCCCTAGTAAAAACAGAATGCAGAATTTGCAAATTCTTTACAACGCTGTTTTACTGTGAGACTTTAGCAGTGTTTTGTGGATTAAAAAACAAAACCTGACCTTCAATCTGCATGAGGATGAGTAGATAATGACTGAATTTTCATTTTTGGGTGAACTATCCCTTTAAAGCGCAAGGAGGAGAGGACGCAATAGAAGAAGAAAATGGATCATGAGAGGTTGCAGCAAATGTCAGTGATGTTTAGATTTACTGACTTGGTTGTGCAGTACAGAGG
Organism: Lutjanus campechanus; assembly: GCA_027495735.1. Classification (NCBI taxonomy): domain Eukaryota; kingdom Metazoa; phylum Chordata; class Actinopteri; order Lutjaniformes; family Lutjanidae; genus Lutjanus; species Lutjanus campechanus. The sequence continues at coordinate 327 of JAJHUR010136231.1, read as the reverse complement.
ACTGTAATGTTTGTCCATCTACAGTCAGTTTATCTGTGTATTTATCTGCTGATATATATGGATTTGCCTTGTCACAACCAGTAAAGCATGTAACCTGAGAACAGAAGTCATATCTCAACAGAACTTCCAGAGGAAGAAAGAAACTGATGGAGCCTGAAACATTCTTCACTGCAATCCTCACAGCACGAAATTCAAGTGCATCACAGTCACAATCTCTGCTATGGATGGAAAGATCAAAGCTTAAGACGTTCTCATGCGCTCCAGACACACAGACACACATACATTACACACACACACACACACACACACATACACACCTGTCTCTTA
>JAJHUR010136230.1:939-35251 GCA_027495735.1 Lutjanus campechanus | reverse complement strand
TATATATATATATATATAACAACCCAATTCCGAAAAAGTGGCAACTTGTTCTCATTTGAAAACAGTACAATGTAATACAGGATTTAATGTTCAAACTGATAACCTTAATTCTTTATTTTAAATTTATACAACAGTTAGTTCCGACCGAGTAATTTGATTGGACAAGAGACGTTCCATGAGTGCTGGTATAGAGCAACAACGCACTGGGACTGTTTACAGACAGTACTATCACTCCGCTGCATACATGCTACAGCGTGCTGTCTGATCAGACCATGAGTCAGACAACTTCATCACCAGCGACACATGCTACCAAAGCGTCTGTCCTATTTCAGTGGTTGTACAATAAACGGAAACGTCCAGATTAATGTCAATGACAACGTAACAAAGTAGCGGTAATATGCCGACAGTAGCAAACTTGTGTGGGAAATGTTTATGTGTTGCTTGGCAACAGCCACAGTCTCTCCTGTTATGGAACTACTTGTGTTGGCGGAGCCAAATAAATAATTAACTAAACAAACAAATCATAATCTCTTGTTGTTTATTACCGTTAACCAATAAAAATGTGCTTGTAGTACTGTTGTATAAAAGCAATATCACACTCGACGTCGTGCGTCGTGCATAGGGCCCTTTTTCAAAAAAAGGGTCCTATGTTCCCCGGTCACATACAAAGCAGGGAACATAGGACCTTTTTGGGAAACAGCGGGGAACATAGGACCCTTTTTTTTAAAAAAAAGGGTCCTATGTTCCCCGGTCACATACAAAGTGGGGAAGATAGGACCCGGGGAACATAGGACCCGGGGAACATAGGTACGCTCCTGATGCCTGCAACATGTTGCAAAAAAGTTGGGGTGGGGGCAACATTAAAAAGGTAAACAGGTGAACTGGTAACAGGTGACAGTATCATGATTGGGTATTAAAGGGGCATCTTTGAAACATTCAGTTGTTCACAAGCATGAAGGGGTTGAGGTTCACCACTTTGTGACAAACTGTGTGGGCAAATGGTCCAACAGGTTAAGAACAACATTTCTCAACACAAAACTGCAGGTATTTTGCCATCTACAATCTGTAACATTATTTAAAGATTCAGAGAGTCTGGAGAAATCTCTGCACGTACAGTGTTGGGTGTAACGCGTTACAAAGTACAAAGTTAATAATATTACTTTTTTCAGTAACTAGTAGTGTAAGGCATTACTCGTCTGAAAATGGTAATATTATTACAGTTTTCCAGAGCTAGTTACTTGCGTTACATTTGGGGGGAAAGCTGCTCTCCACCGCTTGTAACTCTACCTCCAACTTGAAAAAGCACCTGGAGCGACAGCACGGACACATCAAGCTCGTTGCGAAGCGATGGAGTGACATGAACGAGCAGCCCCGCAAGCAGCAAAAACTTTCATTTGAACATAAAGTACTACCAACATCAAAATCCGAGATAAATAAGCTTGTTGCCTCGTACGTAGTAGAAGAAATGTTACCTCTTTCTACCGTCGAATCGCTGTCTTTTCGAAAGATAATCGGCAAAATAAAATAAAAAATAAATAAAAAATAAAATAAAAAGTTAATACTTGTTTGTACTTGATTGCACAAGTACAGTTGTTTGTACTTATTTGTGCTAGACAGTGGCAGTCTGTTGTTGGCGTAATAAAGACCCTAAAGAACCTTTGTCTGTTCTCCCTCCATCTGATGCATCTCAGGCAATTATTAATTAAGAAAAAAAATGTAACTAGTAATATAACTAGTAATATAACTAGTTACTTTCTCCAGGGAGTAATAAAGTAAAGTAAGGCATTACTATTTTTGAGAGTAATATGTAATATGTATTATATTACTTTTTTGAGTAACTAGCCCCAACACTGTGCATGTATATGGCAAGACTGAAAACAAAGACTGAATGCATGTGACCTTTGATGCCTCAGGCAGCACTGCATTAAAAACCCACCTAATTTTATAAAGGATACAACGTGGGCTTGGGAACACTTCAGAAAACCGTCTGTAGACACATGCTGTGTCTCAATTCGGATACTTCTGTTAGTTTACTGTCATATGATACACTGCGTACTCACTTGCACAGTGTGCAAATTTCAACAGGGAATGCTGTCTCATATCAGGGATGCTCTTGTCGGAAATGCCAATTGAAGCTTCGGCTTCTTCTTTGTGGGCAAACTGAAGCTGGGCAAAACTTAAGTGCCACCCACCAAAACATGCACCGACTTGTTTGTTAATTTGTGTTCAGTTTGACTGTATTCAATATGAACATCCTTTTAATGCTACTTGCTTTTGTTAGCCATCTGTTTGCCATAATCTCTGCTGATGACGAGCTGGCCCTCCCTCCTACAACTGGCTGAAAATGTACCAACATGTTGACTTATATTTCATTTACTGTACCAAATCTTTACAAACTTAACCAAATAAACATATCGTGGCTTGAATCCAACAGTATAGTGGCCACTGTAGTCACCACCACTGTTTCCCCATCTGCCTGGGTCACAGTGCTCACAAGCCCCGCCTCTTCCGTGACAGAGATAAGGTGACCATTGCAGATGAGAAGATGAGTGGAAAAGTGTGCTGTGGTCTGACATTTCAGACTCTTTTCAGAAATCGTGGACGTTGTGACCTCAAGGCTAAAGAGGAGAAGGTCCATTCAGATTGCTACCAACACAAGGTTCAAAAGCCAGCATCTGTGATGGTATGGGGGTGTGTTAGTGCCCATGGCATCATGGGTAACTGTCACATCAGTGAAGGCCCCACTAATGCTGAAAGGCACATACGCTGAGCAACATACGCTGCCATCCAGTGCATGATCACAGATGTTGCTGCTTAATTCATCAAGACAATGTCAAGACACATCCTGAATGTTTTACAAAAGCGTGGCTTCAGAGTAAAAGACTTTGGATGCCAGACATATCTCATATTGAAAATGTGTGATGCATTATGAAGCACAAAATGCAACTATTGAGACAATTGTGAATCATTGCAACCACAAGAGGTCTTTGAACATACAGTCATAAATGTGCACTAAGAGACTACATTTACAGAGTGGTACAGAGGACTGATAGAGAAATGAACATTACGATGTCACAGTGAAGTGACACCGTGTGACAAAATTGACAAAATTAGCCGTATGGGTCTCGTAGTATTTGAGATTAGCTGTGGACAGCTCCAGCTCCAGCTCTGTTGGTAACGCACACACACACTCAAACACACAGGACTGATGGCATGATCTCCCTCAGGCTTATGCCTGGCAGAGATAATATGCATCATATTTCACATCAATAACTGATCAGCTGTGTACTGTACTATATTTTTCTCCCCTCTCTGATTGATTGTATGTGTTTGTATAAATGATGATCCTCTGGATCTGAATATAGAAATCTAACTCCTTTGAGCCTTCATAGGTCTGACAGCAGTTGGTGAGCATTTTATATCCAGAGAGGGTTAAATTTGTTCTAACTGAAGGGGACAGATCTTCCTCCAGCTTGTACCAAAGCCCATCCTTTCAAGATTTTCCAGCGGTCTCTGTGATTAGTTATATTGGACAGGCCGTCAATCTCTCTCCTACTGCTTATTATTTGTTCCGGCTCTCCACGTCCACTTGAGATGCAGAAAACTTTAAGGAGTGTTTACCTCCTGGGAGCTGAGCTGGCGGTAGACTAAAGCAGAACTTGTTGTCTCTTTGTTGAGCATCAAGTTCAGGGACTGAAAGTAGTGGTCAGAAACAAGCAGCTGCTGCAGGTGGCTGAAGACATTGATGTTATCAAAGTAATTGAGGAGGCGTGATGCAGAATGGCGAGTGAGTGGCTGGTTCAAAAACAGGGCTGGTGTTATGGTAAAAGTATTATCATCATTAAAGGTGCAATATGTAAGAATTGACCACTTGTTGAATTCATACGCCAAACAAATAGGGGACAACATATCAGCGCTAACTGCTGCTAACTGTAGCTGCTGATAGCTAATGAGCCAGTTAGCAGTTAGCAGTCTGGAGCACTAGAGGAGTGTTGGTGTTGGTGTCAGGGCTGACCGAGTTTGAAAAAATATCTAATTGCAATTATTTTGATGGATATTGCAATTGCGATATGATTTGTGATATTAGAGGGAATTATAATTTATACGTCATTGCTCTCATTTTCATTGGAAGTTCTGATTGCATTATGCAATACGATTAGTGGAAATGATCAGTTTTGCATTACAGTTTTCCTGTTTTCATGATTTCTTTCATCTGGAGAGCATTATTTTTAGGCCAGGTCACCTATACATTTTTCCTTTTCCAAAAGAATGTGATTTTTAATATTGCACTTGGCCATATTGTGAATTTGTTGCGATTACAATTAATTGTGCAGCCCTACGGGGAGTGATGCAGGAACACCAGGAGCGGAGCCAGGAAAGCTGGCAGTGGAACTGGGATCAGCACCTCCCAGTGAATACGGCCAGACTGGAACCGAACACAACCACTGAGAATGATGGGAGGCCAGTTTGACAGCTCTGAATACAGTACTGAGATGGTTTACAGCAGTCGCAACCAGGACTCTAACAAAGACACAGTAGGTTCAGGAGGGAACAGGAGGGGTGAGAAGTAAGAGAGAACGAGAGGGAGGTGAGGCATAAATCAGCGCCCACCCCTGGATGCCTCAACAGAGATTCTGCCAGAGTCAGCACCGGGGTGCCAGGAGCCAAACCGGGCAAGAAAATCACCTCATTGTTGTTGGACTGAGGGCAGACTGGACACTACAATGAATTTGGTGACATTGTTGAATTGGGTTGCCTTAGAATGAGCCAATTACATCAACCAAAACATTATTAAAAGTTGATTAAAAGTCGCTAGATAACATTACATCTGTCATGTGGCTTGAGTCATGTAGCTTTCGTTGTAGGGATGCACCCGAATCTGAATGCGTTATGGCACAAAGCGCAAATAATATGATGGAAACATTTATTTATTCTATCTGAAGCTACTCATTGTTATTTGGAAAAAAATAAAAATATTTATATATACTTGTATATTGTTATTGTAGTTTCTACTTCCAGTGCAAAACAGAATCTTTTGATTTATTAACTATTTTTTTCTGTTTGTGATGGTTTGTAAGCACGACTATTGCATTGTCGATGAATATTAGGTTAGAGCAGCATACTGCTGCTGGACGGACGTGACAAAATGTCTGTATTTGATGAAAAGGGGCGAGAACGGGTTGAACCACCATAGTTTCTCCTACATGCTTGGAGAGGAGGGTGAGCTGAGGTATTTGCAGTCTGCAAGCTCACCGCTAGAATCCACTAAATTGTACGCACTGGTCCTTTAATTGATATTTTGATTTGATTGGTTCTAAAAGACCTATCAAACATTCTAAACCCAGAGTTAGGTGTTTACTTTGTTCTGTAATGTTACTGTTATGCATTGAATTGAATGAATATGAAGTCTCCACAAAATATGTCAAGTACACTTCTCCTCCAGTGAAAAGTCAACATGGACAGAGACTAATTAGTTTTCAGTGAATAAGCCAGGTCAATTCCTCCGGATCTCTCCTGCGGATTGTTTGAGAAGCAAGTATGAAGATAAATCCACTTTTTAATCACAGTTTAAAAAAGTAATTCTGGTGCGACTCCTCAGTGTCTACCTGCCGCAGACAGGCTGACAAGACAGAGTGAAGATCAATCCACTTTTTAATCTCAAAAGTTTGCAGCATAAATGTGTAATTTGCATCTATTTGAATCTCTACATTAAAAATGTATTTGCTTTCTAAGTGAACACACAATATGTCAGGGGTCTTCAGTCCAATACATGTTAGAAAAGGAGTCCCATGAGGAAAAAGTCTCGGAAACACTACATTGTGTTGTCACTCTACTTGTTAAATATAATTGATCCAATCATAAGTCCTGTCCTTCAGCTCAACCTTGATTAAACATGTCAAAAGTGTTACAATGCCTTCTGTCACTTTCATTGAAGAGAAAATTGCTTTTAACTGGCTGTAGAAAGGAATCATGTGTCAGAGGGTAGTTTGCCAAAATGAATAGCTGCCAGCAACATCACAACAGCATACTGAAGGAAGCAGCTACAGCTGCCAAACATGCGTCAAGAACCTACAGATTACAGTTGGAAAGCCACTGAGGCTGCCATACACACTATCAAATGGAAGGTTGATGAGAGTGTAAATAGACATTGGAAAACAGCAAAACATGTTGATATACTGTAAACACTATAGTCACAAAAAGATTTGTAGAGATCGAAGACATAATTAGAATTACTGCCTCGCAGTTTGCAAGCATGCCAACTAGTTAAGTTTATATCCATGATATATACAGTATACCATACAGTATATAATAGGTGTAGTGAAGATTTTGAAGGAATTTAATCAAAGGTTTAGATGGGTTTCAGCGCAGCATCATCAGAGAGATGCACATGCAACTAGGAGGCAGAAAACAGCCCTTGTCCACATAGCACAACCAGTGGGTGCAGACAGATTTATTGATTTTTCAAACACTTTCACCGACTTATTTGTAAAAAAAAGCGAGTAGTGACAAATTTAGTGATTTATTCTGCAAACAGCTTAGGGTCCCTTGGGCCGTGCTGGCAGGCAGGAGGATGGTCTGTTAATTAGCTTATTGACTCTAAAGTTACGACCAGGCTCCTGAAATGGTCATGTAAAGAGGGGATAAACAGGCTCAATAACAGACAATGTCAGCAACCCATAAACTTCCTGTGATTCGGCTAGTGGGGGATTTCATTCAGATACCCATTTTACACAGTATATCAATATGATATGAAAGACAAACCAACAGCTCTCACTCTGAAATTGCGTTTTATGCTGGGGTCAACAAAGAGTTACAAACCAGCAACCAGTCTTTTGACCAGCAACTACAGCTGTTTTGTCCCCTGCATGCGCATACACCCTGTAACATTTGCAAACAAGAAACCCGTCTATTAAGTGTATTCATTTGGGAAAATGGAAACGATCACTTGATTTACACGTCTGATTCCTTGAGTCAACGTGGACATTTGAACTGAGTTTGAGGACATTTCCTCAAATTGTTCTTGAGATATCGCAGTCACTACAATGGAGCAGACAGGCAGATAGCTATGTCCGTCACCAGCGCAGAGGCATAAAAAGTTAAATAAAAATCATGCACCGATGGCCTCCGTTTTATTCTTAATCTATAACAAAATAAACTTCCTCCGATCACTTTCAACTGCACATATTAACTAAAAACTAGAATTGCTGCCTCATGGTTGTATGTCTCCTCCAATCAGGCAAGTTCCAGTGTACATCCAGGTCTGTATAATACATGAAGTGAAGATGTTCAATTAATTTAATTTTTTAAATCATAATTATTTATATTGATGTGTGATTCTAGTGAATCATTTCCAGTGAGAAACATGCTGTCTTCACTTGGACACTATTTGAACATTATGATGTCACAGTGAAGTTGACCTTTGACCCCATAGACATGAAATATCAACACCTCATCATTGTTATCCTATTAGACATTTGTGAGAAATTTTGTCATAATTAGAATTCTTGAGTTATGGCCAAAAACAGGTTTTATAACCTTTGACCACCAAAAAGTTAGTCAGTTGATTCCATGAGTCCAAGTGGACATTTGTGCCCCATGCAATGATATTCTCTCCAGGTGTTCGTGAAATATTACGTTCACGAGAATGGGGACAGATGTGATGTCACCAGGTGACCTTGATCTCTGACCTTTGATGCCCAAAATCTAGTCAGTTCACCCCCGAGTCCAAGTGGACAAGTTTGAAGAAATTCCTTGAAAGTGGTAAATGGACAGTTCACCAAAAAATGAAATCCAGTCATCATCTGCTCACCATCATGCCAACTGAAGGTTGGGTTTAGTTTTTCACTCCATGAAACGAGTTTCACTGGAAAACCGCATTCATTGCAGAATCTCCCAAACGATGGAAGTGAATGGTGACCAGTTCTCAAACATAAAACTACAACAACATAAAGCCTCCATACTGCTCATCAGGTGTAATCCAAGTCTCCTAAAAACTGAATTTTCATTTTTGGATGAAGCATCCCTTTAAGATATTGAGTTCATAACAACACCTCAATTTTATTTATAATATATGATGAAACAAACTTCCTGAGATCACTTTCAATTACACAAATGAATAAAAACTGACTGACGTAAATCTTGATACTTCCGTTAGAGTAGGAGAATGCAGAAATATTCAGCTCTGAGTCTTACTGCGGATGGCACTAAGCCACTTTGACGTCACATCAGTCAGTGCTGAGGATTGGGTTTTGGTGTTAAACTAACAGAGAAAAATGCACAACCATCACACGCTATTTTTTAGGCCGCCGGTTCGCATATGAGGTCTGATAAATGAGTCCCTGATGTACGTGGATATAAATCTTGGCACTTCTTTTTCTACGAGGATGAATGTTTAAATCTCCAAAAGGCAATCGCACGCCCGTCCAATCAGAAAGCGGGACTGCATGTGTGTTGTGCATCCCATCTCAAGTGATTGACCTGCTTTTGTTGTCAGAGTACATTACCTAATTTTCAGTATTATTTACTTGAATGTGCTGAATGTGGTCATTGGCGGGGAATAAAGTGCAACTTCAGAGTGAAATGGAAAACTCACAGCAGCATGTGAGTGCTTCAGCCTGCTTTTCACCAACTCCATCCCCACCAGCACGCAATTACAGTTCCAACGGATTCACATTTTACCGCTTTGCTTTACAAGATCTCTAATGCGGTCTTCAAAAAAATTCAAACGTTTCATACTTTCCTTTTAAATCCACCAATGTGTGAAATTGCAGAGTGAAGCTTTTAAACCAAAACGCATTGGATGTTTTACACTCAAATAACCGAACAGAGTATATGCTGAGCTTTTGGCGACTAAAAACAAAAGCGAAGAGACGTCAGAAACAAAAGAACATGCAGCAGATGAAAATCCCCGCGGCATTTATGGAGGATCCCCTACACCATCTGCTCTTTCAGCTCCTGCGGTGGCTTTTCAGATGCTGTTTGACTCACCCGGGCGCTTAAAGGAGACAGCTTGTCAAAATGAATAAAAAGTGCTGGATGGATCAGCTAAGTGAAGGAAGGAAAGACTAACAGGACAACTTCTGCTCAGGTGGAATATTGCATATTAGGTAAGAATCAGGAAGCAGAAAATGCATAAAAACATTTCATTAGATCTTTGCCCTATGGTGAGGGAGTTGAGGAGAAAGTTAAACACACTCCTTTGAAGGAGGAATATGTAACAAATTTATTGAACTAAATCATAAAATGAACATGACTGAATAAAGGGAAAAATAAGCATAATATGTCATCAGAGATTAAGGAAACATGCTCAGTTAAAATAATCAGCTTTGTTGACAACATAACAGCTGGCATGTTCTCCTTTGAAATTTACATCCCTGGCTGGAAAGTCTGTTTTTATTTGCCCGTTTCACATTCATCAGAGTTCAAATTAATGCTGAATGTTCATGGAATGAGTTGGTGTCTGTTTATGAGCTGTAATAAATCATCAATAATCTTTTAGAAAGAGTAGATGTTGATTATGGTTAAATTGAGCAAAATGTTAATGGAGTCTGGCGGACAGCGAGACAGGCAGTCACTGAACGATTTAGGTGATTCAGGGGTGGATAGCAAATTTTCCTGTGCAAAGTTAATGGTTGAACTCGGTAGTACCAACACAGGACACTCTCCAAAAGTTAACATTGCCCTGACTATGATCCCAACTATAGGGAAATAAGCCACATTAAAACCCACGTGAATTAATATGCCGTTCAAATGCCACATAATTAAAGCCCCAGTCACACAGTTTGATCATGTAAGGTTCTTGCTGTTCAGCAACAGTGTGGGCCATTAACATACTGTGCCTCCACATTTACCCACGGACTCAACTTCAGTAGAAACTGTTACTTTGATGGACATAGTGAGTCATTCCCTCTTGAGAACTGAGATACAGAAAACCCTCCTCTTTTTAATCTAGCCACTGTATTTCTTAACAAAATGACTTTTGCAGACATTTCCGAGCAATACTGATTGAAAATGTTGAATAACATATTTTACAGAAAGAGAAACTACTTAAAATGACATTTTTTTAAAATATAAAATGGGACAATGACCAAAAGAGGCAGTAATTCTAAACTTACTTTATCTTCCAAATCCAGAGAAGTCTTATAATCAAATTAAATCACTTTTTCACGGAGTTCAAACACTGTGGTCTCTTTTCTTCCAGACAATTATAGATAGTGATGTCTCGACTGAGTTCTTTTTTGGCTCAGAATGGAGGTTCTCGCCTCATGAAAGCTCTCCGGCAGAGAACAGACGCTGGTTTGCAGAGAGCTCTCTACCTAAACAACAGAGAAGTTTAATGTTGTCCAATTAAGGAATCTCCAAAAGGATGATAAATGAAACTGAACAAGTTCACAGAATGAACATTTGGTAGAGGCAGGTAACAAGATTTAATTATTATTTTAACTGTTATGAGCGAAAGTCAGTGCCAGATAAAAGTTAAAGATGAAAGAGAGAGAAACCGTGTGTTTTTTCCAGTCCTGGATGTCAGAATTCAGTCGCCCGCACTTAGTGGCAGACTCTGAAAAAAAGCTAGCACTGACTGTTCCACATTCTTTCATAGCATGTAGGGCAGCCAAAAGGGCATTTCATTAAGTTTTCTTGCACACTGGGCCATCGTAGAGGGCACATTTTACCTACGATATGGACATCCAAGAGGACACTTTTGTGGCGATTCAAATATACTGATAAATATTCACATATTCACATTCACACATTCTAATTTTGACTCACAGAGAAATGCTGGCACTGAAGAGCCTGGCTGTCATTAAAAGTAATATGTGAGGGAATTTACATATATTAATCGCTTTCTATTGCCAATGTGTATACACAATGTAACATGACTTTAACAAATGAAACCTTCCCTGACTTTCAAATTAGGTTGCATAACAGTCTGTGGACTGATTTCTATGTAAAGGAGTTTTCAGTTCTTCTACAGCTCCAGTGTGCATCACAAGCTAACGTTAGCTCAGAAACGGAGCCCATTGATAGTCTTGACAGGATATTTTGATTTGGATCACAGTCTTTTGACTAAAATGCCATTTAAGTCATTTTTTAGTCGTCAACAATAGATCTAGTTGACTAAAATGTATTGTAATGCATCATTTAAATGTTTCCCTATCCAAACTTTTACTCCTGGAGGAAACATCCATTAGCCTGCTATTAACACTAAGTATACCACACTTCTTCAAACATGTTCTTCTTTTTGTTTGATTTGTTTCATACATATGAGGGAAAATTGGTAATCTATGGTTATATTTATTGGGTCAAATGTTAGTATAAGATGGATTGTAGACCTGCCCTCCACAATGCCCCTGTAAATATTCTGTGAAAAGTTCCAAAACTACACTCCATGATTTTTATCAACAGGCAGTTTCCACTAAAACATTACTTTTTTGCCGGGGGCCTTATATTTGCTATGGGCACTGTTGTGCACTGGGAGTCAGTCGGTTTCTCTGTGTGTTGTTTACAGGCTGTTCTGTCTGACACCAGAGAGCTGCTGTAGTTTAGAAGCTACATGTAGCCAGTGCTGGTAGCCCTGTGCTGTTAAACATTTAAAACAACAAAACAGGACTGGAGGGAAACAAGCTCTGAGTCTCAGCACACAGTCCAGTGTGAGGCTGAAACACACATCCTCGGTTTTCCTCGTCCTCGGTTGTCTCATCCCAAACATTTTCCTCTTATTTTTATGAGTGCCAATGGATTTTTTGCAATTAACAATGACTTTTTATTTAGCTATCATTTTGTTTTCAGTGAAAAAAATGGCATTGACAGAAACTATGATGAAAATGATTCTTCAATGAAATAAACACTGCCGCTAATGTCAACAAACAACCACAAGCCTAACTTTACTTAGCTCATCTGTTAACAGGATAACGATCAATCACATTCAACCTCATAGCCTATACAGCATGTCAGGACTCTGTTTTGGCTGATGCCCAGGATGCTCAGTCACAACTAAGGCTGCGAGAATGCACACGAGCAACAATTCACTGCCACTGGTGTCATTAACAAAAATTATTTTCTGAAAATCCGTCCCTTAAAGAGACCAGTACTGCAACATTATCAGGCTGAGGTGGACAAAACACAGAGTTGACTAAAGAAAGGATCAGATTTTGATCTGCTTTATTTTAGTTGATAGCTTACCGATGTCCTAAAATATACCCCAATTCATCATATTCACACGGCAGCCATTTTTCTCTGAACTCACGCTCAGCGTGAGACTTTTTGCCCCCCACTTTCAGGTGATAAGCTAATGAAGTGCTAACATTCTGAGCCAGGTTTTACGGTCATACATAACGCCTCTGCAACAGTGCCTACACATCCTGACAGCAAGCTGCAGTGTAATGCAGTGATCTGAGCTCAGTAGCAGATCGACTTTCAAGTACCCCCATTTTTATTTAAACACAGTAAAACAGAAATTGCTAACTGATAACATCGCAGCCCAAACAGACACCGTGTCTCTCCCTCAGAGAGAGAGAGGCAGTCAGTTCCTATTGCCTCTGTCTCTGTTGCTCAGAAACTTTAATCGTGACTCCCAGTAAGAAGTCTTTAGTTTAGTGTTTTGGGTTACATCATTAATGTAACTGTACCTCACTGCTCAAATATAGTACCATGAGATAATTTTACATTATGGTCAACATACAGGCTGCCAACACATCACATTCTCATCTCTAAATCTCCCAAATCTCACGCCAAGCAAGAGGAAGAATCACTCCTTCGTGAAAAATATAATTATGTGTTAAACAGGCTTTCTGCGCACACAGGACAAAGTCTGAACCCCAGTGCACACAGTATGTAGGGGGTACAGTTGATACTGAGGCACACACCACTCCAACATGAAAAACACCTGTCATATATGTAGAGTTTTTACTCACTTTGCTCTTTAATTGCATTACTGTTTGTCCTAGCTTGTATTTATCGGACAGCACCAGGGATTATTAGCTTATTTTACCTGCCAAGGTGTCCGAAAATTGTCTTCACAGTCTGATCAGTCGTTATGCGTGAAAGCATCTCTGACATACAGTAGTGTATTAACGCTACCTCTTGATGTCCCTCTACTTCAAAACACATTCCAGCACCACTGGTTATGGAGACCTAATGTTTATGTAATGACCAGCAGCAGCTTCTGTTTATTTTCACTCTAGCTATTTAACACTATCAAATGGGAAAGTTAGCTAAGAAGGGGAAGTATGCTAATGTTTGCTCTTGTGGGTTTGAAATAACAATATGATGACGAAGAAAGGAGGTCCGACTGCTCAAACACCTTTTGTGTTTTTCCTGTGATAAATATTCATGTATATCATTTATTTTGGACGTACACTCTTTATACTGTGGACCTCTCTCTCCTCAGAGACGTCCATGTATCTATGCCTGAACTGTGGCTGTACATATGTTTGCATGACAGTGTTTATAGTGATTTCTCAATGAGAACAACAGATACTATGACACGGAGAGGACAGAGGTATAAAGATATTAACAGGTGGAGAATTTTCAATAAACTATATAAAAGATGTGTCAGTGATTAAAATATGAGTCCAGGTCCAGCCTTTCTCCAATTATTGAATTTCTAATGGCATATGGTTTTAGAGAAGGTCAGTCTCGTTATCAGGAGACTACTGGAAAAAAAAAATTCTCACAAGAGAAGGCACACAGTGTAACGATAATAAGAGGCAGTGAAACACTAAGCCCTATTTGAACTGATAGATTGAAAAGCCAACATGGAGGCTGACAGTCAGACGTGGTGAGAGCAGTAGAAACAGGGAAAAACTGTGATGCGTAGCTCACTCTCTGAAGGAGAAAGTTAGGATACGCCATGACTGTTCTCATCTAGTATTCTGTTCATCCTTTTCATAACTCATGATTATGTTCATTACTTGTATCATGCTGCTGATCATTTTCTCAATTAATGGATTAATTGTGAAGTGTCAGAAAACTGTGTCATAATTTCATAAAGCCCAAGGGGATGTCAGTAGCTTGTTTTGTTCAATCATAAGTCCAAATATTAATATCGAACCACATAATACAAAGCAAAGCAGCAAATCCTAACATCTGGGCAGCTTGAAAAATGACGATTAACTTATCGTCAAAGTAGTTCAATTGAATTTTCTGTCAGTCTACTCAACAGCATATCAAGTAATTAGTGGCGGGCCAGTGGATTAATCAACAGTGTTCAAACCTTATTTTAAATTCTAGTGGAGATTCCAAAAGCAGAATTTTGATAAATGTGTCTAAAATTATGTAGAATAGTCCCATTTGATTGAACAGTGCTCCATAAAAAACATACCAGAGTCTTGGGCTTGACTGGGCTGTGTGCTGCTCTTTAACCAAGTTGGAGCGGTTAACCAGATATTCACTGTATTTCCAAAATCAGCCAGTTAGTTTTCATGCTTGATGTCTTGTAAAACCCCAAAATACTGTTTAAGAACACTTCCGGTAAAGCATAAGTCATATCTTTGTGTCTCTTGTGCAAGTAAGTTCTAGTGCAGCGTCTGCTTTGCCTTGTTATTGTGTCCAAGCCATAATGGGCCCATTATGAGGCCGGTGGGTGAAAAATATCTGCTGGTGCTTTACAGATGATGCAGACTGCAGTTGTTTTCTTCAAAAATGAGCCCATTCCAAACAAACTTGACCAAGCAACATTAAAGTAAGATGTACGTTTATTCTAAAGTGTTCGCAAACATATTTTTTGGTTTTGCAAGAGAAGAGAAAACATATAACAGAGCCAGACATTAATGACTTTCACAATGTTCAAATCGAAAACGAAATGGAAAGCTGTCAAAAGCTTAATTTATTAATTGACTAATTGCTTAGGTTCTGAATCAGAGTGAGAATTGAATTGGCACATGTAAAGAAAAACTGTGTAAACTTGCTTTAGCAGACTGAAAATACTTATCATAATACATTCTTTTTTTTTTTTTACCTGACTCTTTCTGTGCATGCTTGCTGACATTATGGGAGATAATGTTGAGTGCAGCCAGTGGCAGGCCTTCTCTTAACCAAGAGCTGCAGGTGTGTTTTCTATCAGTATAAAACACAGCAGTGAAGCAATTACAGTAGCACCAGGCTTTCAAAATTTCTCCATGCCAACTCCCCCAGAATAGCATGAGCTTATGGCTGGGGGCAACCCTTTTGCAAGTTGTCTTAGAAAACCCAAAGTAAACAGGTTTTTTCGCCCTCTGTAGGGCGCTTTTGTTTTAAGTGTTTTAAGTTTTAAGACGGTTTTAAACACTCATTTGAGAGGGTCTCGAAGCAGAGAATGCATTCGGGGCGCACATTTGGGCCATTTTTAATGTGCCGAATTCTTAAGATTTTTTGCAGTAGAGCTTTTGTCGGCTGGATGTTGGTGGGATGTGTCCATTTTTATGACTTAACGCCAAATACAGTGGCTTGCAAAAGTACTCATACCCCTTGAACTTTTCCACATTTTGTCACATTACACACCACAAACATAAATATATTTTATTGGAATTTTATGTGAAAGACCAACACAAAGTGTCACACAATTGTGAAGTACAAAGAAAATTATACATGATGTTAAATTTTTCCCACAAATAAAAAACTGAAAAGTGCAGTGTGCAAAAGTATTCAGTCCCCCTGAGTCAATACTTTGTGGAACCGCCTTTTGCTGCAATTACAGCTGCAAGTCTTTTGGGGTATGTCTCTACCAGCTTTGCACATCTAGAGACTGAGATTTTTACCCATTCTTCATTGCAAAATAGCTCAAGCTCAGTCAGATTAGATGGAGAGCGTTTGTGAACGGCAGTTTTCAGATCTTGCCACAGATTCTCAATGGGATTCAGGTCTGGACTTTGACTTTGACTGGGCCATTCTAACACATGAATATGTTTTGTTTTAAACCATTCCATTGTAGCCTTGGCTTTATGTTTAGGATCGTTGTCCTGCTGGAAGGTGAACCTCCGCCCCAGTCTCAAGTCTTTTGCAGACTCCAACAGGTTTTCTTCCAAGATTGCCCTGTATTTGGCTCCATCCATCTTCCCATCAACTCTGACCATCTTCCCTGTCCCTGCTGAAGAGAAGCACCCCCAGAGCATGATGCTGCCACCACCATGTTTGACAGTGGGGATGGTGTGTTCAGAGTGATGTGCAGTGTTAGTTTTCCGCCACACATAACGTTTTGCATTTAGGCCAAAAAGTTCAATTTTGGTCCCATCTGACCAGAGCACCTTCTTCCACATGTTTGCTGTGTCCCCCACATGGCTTCTGGCAAACTGCAAACGGGACTTCTTATGGTTTTCTTTTAACAATGGCTTTCTTCTTGCCACTCTTCCATAAAGGCCAGATTTGTGGAGTGCACGCCCAATAGTTGTCCCATGGACAGATTCCCCCACCTGAGCTGTGGATCTCTGCAGTTCGTCCAGAGTCACCATGGGCCTCTTGGCTGCATCTCTGGTCAGTGCTCTCCTTGTTCGGCCTGTAAGTTTAGGTGGACGGCCGTGTCTTGGTAGGTTGGCAGTTGTGCCATACTCTTTCCATTTCCGAATGATGGATTGAACAGTGCTCCGTGAGATCTTCAAAGCTTGGGAAATCTTTTTATAGCCTAACCCTGCTTTAAACTTCTCCACAACTTTATCCCTAACCTGTCTGGTGTGTTCCTTGGACTTCATGGTCCTGTTTGCTCCCCAATATACTCTTAACAAACATCTGAGGCTGTCACAGAACAGCTGTATTTGTACCGAGATCAGATTACACACAGGTGGACTCTATTTAGTCATTAGGTCAACATTAAATCATTCAGCAGTCATCAGGCAACTTCTGAAGGCAAGTGGTTGCACTCAGAGAAAAGGGGGCTGAATACTTTTGCACACTGCACTTTTCAGTTTTTTATTTGTGAAAAAAATGTAACATCATGTATAATTTTCTTTGTACTTCACAATTGTGTGACACTTTGTGTTGGTCTTTCACATAAAATTCCAATGAAATATATTCATGTTTGTGGTGTGTAATGTGACAAAATGTGGAAAAGTTCAAGGGGTATGAGTACTTCTGCAAGCCACTGTATAAGAAGCAGAGCAGCTTCATGGCAGTTCAGGTCAACAGTGACACCCCAGTGCTCCCAATCCTCCCTCCTTTACTCCACCATTCCTTTGCGCCCTTTAGGCCTTTAGGACGAAAACCCTGAACAATACTCAACAATTGCTAGCTACCGATATGTTGGGGCTATTGAGTTTAGAAATTTTTTTAGAAGTGAATAGAAGCAGGAGTTTATGTGGCTATAACACGACAGATCTATGGACATAATGTACTGCAGTGTGTGTCGCCAAAGTGGACAACACCAGTGTCATATTTATGGAAGGCTGTGTTACTTATGTAAATTATCTTACATAAGTTTACATTTGGACTACCAAATACGTAACCTGACCAGATGTTTGTTACACAGAACCATCCTGGAAGCTGTCCATAGAAACTGTTTGGAAGAGGGCAGGCACTTTCAAAAAAATACTTGGCAGATGATTGGATGAACCATCTGTCATGTCTAACATGGGCTAACCTCAACCAGTCAGACCAACTCACCGAACTGAAGCCAAAGCCGGATGGAAGAAGAGCGAAAACATCTTTTCCATTGATAAAAACTTTTAGTGTTGTTCTTTGCGCTTCTTTCAATGAAGAAACACACTCCAGTTCTGATATAAGTGATAATATCACAGTATCTATGCCAACCTCTTCAGGAGCTTCTTCGAGACGAGTCATTTCCATGGACGCTTCTTGCTGTCGGCACACCTAAACCACACCCGCTGCCAGAAGTCCTTCCAAGGACGCTGACTGGCTTGCACCACCAACAGTGCACACACAAATGGATAGCTTGGGAGCACTTGTGTGATCTTGTGATCACGCAAATCCAGCTGCCTTGCAAAGTAGCCAAATATGTACCTTGACCATCAAATTTAGGGACTTGGTTGCCTATAACAATAATGTAGTATAAATAAGCCCTTTATCTCTCTAAAGAGATTAAGTATAAAAAATAGCTCTCTTTATGCAAATAGGAACAAAGGATGTAACCTAACATATGCCCTAGACTGGACGCTATTGTCTTCAGGGCTGTTGCAGTACACTCCATAACGGCCACAGTTCACTGTATGAAATTTTTTGGTAAAATTCTCTCCTCCTCTCTTGTCTGATGCGGTCATTCTCAAAGCATTTCCCCAGACACAGAGATTAGATAAGTTTTGGACTTGACTGAAACTACCTTTGCCTTATCATTCTTTTTGCATAAGCCTTTTCTCAGACCTGCACTTTGCTGTTCAATTATTGAGTAAATTACACGCTGCCCTCTTTCTGAAGGTCCACCATCCCTGCTGCTTTTGTCAAACTGAGAGGCTTTATGAAATGTTTGGATCTGTAAGACTGGCTGTACACTCACCACCTGCTGATGCTCTTCATTTCAAATATGGAAAAAAATAGATATTGTCATTTCTCCAGCAGTTTCTGCTCTTAACAAGCAGGCTGCCCTGTGTTAAGGTATGGTAACATAATCTAATGAAAGTGCACTACGCTAAGCAGCAAAATATGTGATCCATTATAGTAATAAGACAAATGTTGACCTGAGCAAACTCAATCTGTGAACAGGCATCCTGTAGTCTAACATTAAATGTAAGTTGTATTAAAACTAACAGGTCAAAATAAACAATGGTGATCTTTCACCTGTGAGCTGAAACTTGCCCCGAAACAGGAAGCACAGCACTTTTTATTCATATCTTCTCAAGTTTCTCTCTTCCTGAATTGAAGGTTTACTGTCACATTTAATTGAGAATGTAAATGTGTGTGTGTACTGTATAAAACTTAACTGTCAGTCGCATGGGAAGGAACAAAAGGGAGATGGAGAGAATATTTGTGGAGGCTAGTTCTAAAATAAATTAAACTTTGAATGTGATCTTTTGTTTTTTTGTGTGACCAGTTTATTAAGTCTAACGTCATGAATAATAATTAGATGCATTTACCTGTAATCCACAAAACAGACGAAAAAACAAAAAAGAAAACCAACAATCACAAAAAATGAGAGTACAGAAACAGGAAGAAGCACAATCCCAAACAGTAGAAAATTAATAAAAAATACAAATTAAGTAATGGGCCAACCTGACATCACACCAAAATATAACCGATACAGCGCTCGACTATGAGAGTGTCGTGTTTTGTCTCACATATGCTAGGCTTCACACATATTAATGAAAACCTGAATACTAAATGAAGGCAACGTGTAGAGCTATATGTATACAAGCCATTTTAACAAGGTATTTGGTATTGGTATGCAAGGTATTGTTTACCAACATGACTGGAAGTGGACTTTAAAACAATCAGCTTTGACTACTGCCTGCCTGCCTCACATAGGAAATGAGTTTGGTTATCAGTGTTTTAAGGCAGGAGGAAGCAAACACTTTGAAACAATGTGAGGCTCAACAGGGACAGTCATAGAT
Source organism: Lutjanus campechanus (assembly GCA_027495735.1). Taxonomy (NCBI): domain Eukaryota; kingdom Metazoa; phylum Chordata; class Actinopteri; order Lutjaniformes; family Lutjanidae; genus Lutjanus; species Lutjanus campechanus. Next base: position 15,782 of record JAJHUR010136230.1, on the reverse strand, counting down.
CACCTGGTAAGCCAAAACAGTTTTCTAGCTCTTGGGTTTACTTCGCAGATATGCCGCCCACTGAATGTGTGCAGTAGTGTTTCCCCCCTTTCTATAGGAAAGTTTTACAACCTCCATGGATCAAAAGTTCATCATAGAAACATCATGATTTGGCTGGTTTGCAGTTTGTGGTGTCCTGTCAACAGTTTTTACATGTCTCTTTTATAATAGCGGCTGATGGGGGGAAATGCTTTTTGGTCTGCAGGGGAATTTTTCGCTCCAATACTGTAAATGACCACTGGGAGAGACTGGAGGCAAGGCTGAGTGGCAATGTCCTGTCTGGGTTTATTTATTACATCTATGGAGGCAGGTGGGAACGATCGGAAACCAAACAGCAGGAAAACAGACAAAGACAAGAAGTACAGACAAAGTTACCTGAGGAAAAACTTAAATAAGACAGGATGCGACTAGACAAAACCACAAGAGTGTGACACTGGTAAATTTGAGATGAATTAAAGTGAGTGACACTATGTAGACTCCATGTGTAAACAGGTTCCAATTAAGGTTAATTTTGACTTAAATATAATATATAAATATAAAATCCACTCAATAAGTCAGCCACAATAGTCACTAATCTGAATGTCCACACACAAATTTGGAGTTGTGTCATGATTATGTGACTTCCACCTGGCCTACACTGGACTACACCTCCATAAAGCACAATCGATGTTTTTTGTCGCATTTGAAGCAGCACTTAATATTAATGTTGGGATGAAGTTTTCTGTCCAGTTATTGTTTCTCATTTGTTCCCCATCCTAACACGACACTTTATTAGAAACTCCTACCACAGGGCAGAATGTTCCCAGTGACTCATGGCTGCTGGTAGCAATTATTAAATGTATAGATACATAAAACAACAATTTCACTTCCCAAATGACCATTGGCTGCACAATGAGTCATGGATTCTCCAGTTTCAGACATAATGTCCTTCCCACTTAAGGGGTCTAATTTGAGGCTTGCTCTCTATGAATAATCTCTGCAGGAGCTCAGGAGGGGACTGAGTTCAGCTCTCGTCTGAGGAATTAGGGAAGAGAGCCTGAGATGATGGGAGAGATATATAACCGTAACTATTCTAATGAAATCCTCAGTACAGTAGCTGCTTCCACTGAGGCACCCTCAGTGGCAGATTTTAGCAACAGCTTGAAGTCCCACGGTGACTTGAAAAGAATGGCTATGGTTCCCCATGAAATAAATGAAGGAGAACAAAGCTGTGCCCTTTCTGTGGGTTCAATAACTGCTGGTATTAAGTACTAAAAGTGCTAGAAAGTCATATTGTAGATATTATTCAATTAATTAAAAGCATGGGGGTAATATTGGGGCAGAAATTTTCCTCTTTAATTAAGACTGAAAATGTCAGAACAGTAATTGTTGCTTTGAATTGCACCTTTGTGAAGTTTGCCCAAAGGTGACTTACAGAAAGACCATTTGCAGGCTAGCTGTGATGTGTTATTTACACGCTCCAGAACTGGCCTTGAATGCAAAATGAGTTTCATAGGCTGTGAGTGACATGGCAGACCAATCACAGTTTTGAACCTTGTTTCAAAAGGACGTGATGCAAATATAAAGAAGACATGTTGTCAGGTGATAATGGAATTCTAAGCCGTCTTTGCATTAAAGTAAAGCAGCAGCTGCATGACACTGTTGAAATTATCATGAATAATGCACTTATGTATATATTACAGCCATCATGTGAAAACAAATATTTTTCCATCAGAAGCCAAAGCAGCTGCCTGAGACGTCGGCAGAGATGCTAAAAAGCTGCAAGTCAAGAGCAGTGCAGCAGAGGTGCATCCCGCCTACAGCTGCCAAATTCAGAATTCAGTGTATATTTACAAAAAATAAATAAAGTCGATCAGTTTGAATATCGAATATCATCTCTCTGTGCTGTATTCAATTCAATATAGGTAGAGAAGGGTTTGAAAATCACTGCATTCTGTTTTTAGTTAGATTTTGCACAACATTGCAACCTTTTTGGAGGCGTGGTCGTAAATGACCAGCCCTGCAAAATCACACAGTGGTTCACCTTCATTTTGATTCATGTAATTTTCGTCTGTCTTTTGTGCAGCTGTTGGGGTTTTTGGCTGGCTTGGGAGATTCAGCTATACTTAGTGTAGCCCTTCATATTAATGAAACCTCAATCCCTTCATCTTTCAAAACCACTCCATATATGTAAATTTTGGTCTTATGTAACATTAATCTGCTTGTGAAGACATGGGGACAGGCTAACAGACAGAAGCATGGAGACTGAGGACCATAAAGTTTCACTTTCATCACATTTAGCCTGAGCTCAGTTTCTGCATTAAACCTGCTTGTCACCATGCTGGATCTCTGTCATGTATCTGCACTTGACTTTTTATCCAATATGAAGCAGTAATCAGGGTGACTTACTCCCAACATATTCACAAATGTTCGGTATAAATTAGATATTAGCTGACTGAACAGTTTGTTAGAATGATCCTACACATGCTGTGCATAATTCCCCCGTTAATTATTAATTTTACAGCGAAAATGATGCAGGCATAAGATCCTCATTCCTTATTTATAGCAGGGTGACAGCTGCATCCTCCCCCTCTCTCCCCTCCTCTTCATCCGAGTAATATCTGTTATTCATAGAAACTTAATCAGTTTCTTCACCTTTTATTCCACACCTGTCCACCAGCTGTCACTATTGAGGATCTTCGGTTCAGCTAACTACATGACCCTGCCCTCTGCCTGCCCAGCTTCTCCTCATTTGGCCAGCTTCTGTGTATTTATAGAGGACAGCTATCAGACACACTGTCAGGTTGTCTATCCATCCATCATCAGTTACCTGTTTGCAGTGGGTGAATTTGTTTGGGAAGACCCTAACAAATATGACTATGAAAACAGTATTGTTCAGTTCTGCCATAAAACATGCCCTAAAAATACAATATGTAAATCATGCAGAGGTGGCCTGGTCTGCAGGCGTATTTTCTACTTGATTATCATAGAAATATAGGATTCTACAGGCAGCAGCGTGTCTCTATGACCCTCTCATTTGTCCACGACTAAAAGTTGCTGTAATCTGGATCATGAAGGTGACACTGCTCTATGGAGTATATAGTCTGCTATAGAATCTAGAATTAAGTATTTATAATAAAAAAATGTTACATAACTTAGAGAATACTCAGATTCCAAGATGAATCTGACAGAGGAGAGGGACTGAGAGAGAAAGGCACAATTACAAATCTGTTTGTTACTTCAGCACCATGGACAGCACCATGGATTTCAGCTCAATAATTTACTGCCATATCAACCACGGTTTATTGGAAGTTAATGCGCTCTACACAACAAAAAGAAAATACAATCACAAATAACACACAAAGACAAATTACAGTGCAGTAATAGTACAATAAAGGCAATAGCGCAATTCATACAACAGAAACTTTTCTGCTGAATGCAGATGTGGTACAGGTCCGTCATGGGAAGGAGTACACAGCCAATTATTTTTTAATGTTGTGTGCACAGCTCTGTCCATCAGATATTTATTGTGGGCAGCAGAATTGCCAAACTTTCTATTACAGCTTTGTAGAACTGTAATATTGCAACCCACAAGTTCTTTAGTCTTTTTGACATTTAGTTTCAGATCGACCGGTGACGAGTCCTCATTTCTGTAAGGTGCCCCATCATTACAGGAAATCAGTCCCAACAAAGTTTTGCAAACTTAGTCAGCTTTACAATGTCAGAGAGTGAAATACAGTCGTTTAACGACAAGAGCAATGGTAAAAGGACACAGCCCTGAGGGGCGCCTGTGCTGATAGTCAATGAGTTTGAGAATTTGCTGCTGATTTTAACAACCTGCATGCTGCCTAGTGAGAAATCCAAGACCCAGATACACAGAAACGGATGGAAATCGGGATATAAAAGTTTGTCTTAAAGCCTTGTGGTGATCATTTTATTAAAAGCTGAGCTAAAGCCTGTGAAGAGCACCCAAGCGTAAATGGCTGGTGCCTCAAGATGCTGCAAGATGGAGTGGAGTGGAGAGAACCAGAATCATACACTCATCTATTACTTCTGTATGCAAAATTATTATTTATCAACAAACACCACCGTCAGGCTCCTGATATGTCACAGCTATAACTGGGCCATTGATTCTAAGTTGCACAAACCTCAGTCTGATAAAGGATCAATTCAGCCAGACTAGACTAACATATTCAACTAAACATCCCCTGCCTGTGCCACTTTATTAGGTACACCTGTTCAACTGCTCATTAACGCAAATATCTAATCAGCCAATCACATGGCAGCAACTCAATGCATTTAGCCATGTAGACATGGTCAAGACGACCTGCTGAAGTTCAAACCGAGCATCAGAATGGGGAAGAGAGCTGATTTAAGAAACTTTGAACGTGGCATGGTTGTTGGTGCCAGATGAGCTGGTCTGAGTATTTCAGAAACTGCTCATCTACTGGGATTTCCACGCACAATCATCTCTAGGGTTTATAGAGAATGGTCCGAAAAAGAGAAAATATCCAGTGAGCAGCAGTTCTCTGGGAAAAATGCCGTGTTGATGCCAGAGGTCAGAGGAGAATGGCTGGATTGGTTCGAGATAATAGGCCAAAGCAAGATTAAATCGAAAGCAACTGGACTTGTTCAAAAAGCCTTTTCTGAAGACGTTTCGCCTCTTATCCAAGAAGCTTCATCAGTTCATGCCTGTCAGACTAGTCAGAGCTAGTCTAACTGACTAGTCTGACAGGCATTCAGAAACGTCTTCAGAAAAGGCTTTTTGAACAAGTCCAGTTGCTTTTGTCCAGTTGCTTTCGATTTAATCTTGCTTTGGCTTACAATGACCTGGACGAATGAGAACATTCACGGACTTCGAGATAATAGAAAGGCAACAGTAACTCAAATAACCACTCGTTACAACCAAGGTATGCAGACAACCATCTTTGAACACACAACACATCGAACCTTGAAGCAGATGAGCTACAGCAGCAGAGGACCGCACCAGGTGCCACTCCTGTCAGCTAAGAACAGGAACCTGAGGGTACAATTTGCACGGGCTCACCAAAATTTGACAACAGAAGATCGGAAAAACGTTGCCTGGTCTGATGAGTATTGATGGTCGGGTGTGTAAACAACATGAAAGCATGGATCCAGCCTACCCTGAAACAACAGTTCAGGCTGGTGGTGTAATGGTGTGGGGGATATTTTCTTGGTACAATTTGGGCCCCTTAGGCCTGAATGTTGTTGCTGACCATGTCCATCCCTTTATGACCACAGCGTACCCTCTTCTAATGGCTACTTCCAGCAATAAAACGCACCATGTCACAAAGCTCAAATCATCTCAAACTGGTTTCTTGAACGTGACAATGAGCTCACTGTACTCCGATGACCTCCACAGTCACCAGATCTCAATCCATCAGAGCATCTTTGGAATGTGGTGGGACAGGAAATTCACATGTACAGCTGACAAATCTGCAGCAACTGTGTGATGCCGTCATATCAATATGGACCAAAATCTCTGCAGCACCTTGTTGAATCTATGCCACAAAGAATTAAGGCCGTTCAGAACCCAGTACTACCGAGGTGTACCTAATAACGTAGCTGGCGAGAATATTATTAGCTTTAGGGTGAGGGTTACGGTTAGGGTTGGGTTAGGGTTAGGGTAACCCTAAAGCATCAAATCATTACGATGTCTGCATTTGTTCTCCAGTTTTCACATTACAAAGAAGATAAAGAAAATTTCATAATACACATATTCTTTACCAGCACAAGTGAGCACATCTTGCTTAAACTTGCTGTTAGGCATGATAGATGCACAACAGCAAGATCAGGTTATGCCCTCAAATGTAATCATGTACTTTGTAAATGAATTATGACCACATTTGATCCCGCCGGTGCAAAGCTTAAACACCATTTGGCTGACTAATGCAATGCCAAGATAATAAGACTCTAAGGGAGAACATATCTATGTGTTACCATACATCAAGGTTTATATTAGGTACTCCAGAATTTATTGGATGCAGATAAACAAGTCTACTCAAAGTCAAGGGGCAAAATGAACCACATAAAGTCATAAAGAAAGTTTTATTTTTATCTTTCTTAGTGAGTTATATAGAAGATAAAATCCACCTTTTCAAGCTCACCAATTAACATGTTAGTGTACTTAGAAGACTTCCGTATTACAGAAACTTCCAAACTTGCAGATCCTAACTGTTTGTAACCATGCTAATGAGGGATAGGACCTGATTTAGGGAGAACATCTTTACAGATTAACAGTTCCCAAGTCAATACTTATGATAGGAAAAGTGTACTACGCAAGCATCTCAACTTTCCAAAATCTTACACTCTCCTAACTTTAGGATAACTGTTAAGTTGTCTCAACTTTCACGTTTCCATCAGGTTGAGTTAGCAAACTTGTACAATCCATATAACTTTCATTGCTTTTGCACAGTGGATGCAGGATACGGCTTTTAACTCTCGAGTTATTGTTCTTGTAAATTTCCCAAAAAGAAGATCTTTGGACTTCTCTTCAGATGTTCCCAATGCTTCTAACTCATTTGAAGTGTCTGTTGTTGTTTTTACTCCATTTTCTGTAGGTTTGAGTATGTTTCAATGAGAAAAAAAACAATGGTTACAGAGCAGTTCAGCTTGGGGAGATACAAACAGTAGCATCAGTTGCTAGTTAACAGACAAAGTTAATGTTAAACAAAGCAAATAATGTTGGACTGAGTATTCAGAATTTCCTTATCTAAGACAAGATGAAGTAAGGTAAGATAGTATCTCTCAAACTTGCTAGGATTGGAAAAATCCTATTTTATTCTTATTAAAATCTTATTTTAATTTAAGATAGGAGGAGGTGTCTGTCATGGCTACTGCATTCGGGCCAAAAGAAAGTAACCCCCAATAAAATCACAACTTGTTGTTTTCACATTTTGGTTTGTGTGTACAAGCAAGATATATCATTGTCTTTTGTGAGAATTAGAGCTTCTGGCCAGTTGTTATGCTAAGCTGAGCTAAGCTGCTGCTGACTGTGTAGCTTCCCATTTACTTTATAAGCACAAGAATGGTAGGTTATCTGTGTCACAGCAAAAAAACAAAAGGTGTCCAACTGTTTCTTTAATATTTTAGTCTTTGGTACATTTTATTAATCAAAAAAATCAACTGGATGTTTTTTTTCTTAACATGCACCATGTTTACAGTGGAAAAAAATAATGTACAAACATGGTCTATAATTGGTTTCAGTACAAGAGCAGGGTGGACGACGAGTATTTTTTAAATAGGTCTCTAAATTTTAGGCATGAACAGGAACAGCAGCTTTGATGTTTTAAAAGCAACTCTTTGTTGTCCTGGTTGCATGATGCGTTCATTCAACCAACTACAAACTCTAATTGGGTTGTGTGTGGAAGTGAAAGTGCTTTAACAAGCTGACAAAGCATTTTACCGGGTCTCTGTATATCCAGGATTTACATGACTAAAGGGATGGGATTCTCTCAGTGTGATAATCCTGTTTAAGTGCAAAACACCATTATGGCAAATTTTCCTTTCAACCTAAAGCTCTTCACTGAACAGTCGCAAAGTGTGCACTGCTCTAGTTTAATGACAGCCTGTTTCAATTTCATGCCTCACTCTTCATAGGAGGAGCAGAATTCAGCTTTGAAGTTGAACGCATTACAAAATGTTTGTGAACAGTCAGCCATCAGCAATTACACATGACAATCCTTTACATTTCCCACGTTAAAATATAATTATCGATAGAGCGCCGCAGGGAAGATGTAAGTATATAGGCCAACCCGAAGGCCAGCGTCACTCTGGTTTCTTAGACAAAAACAATGAGATTCTTCCAACGAATTTTGGATTAGTGTAGAAAAAAGCTCTGCAGCAAACAAAACTTTGACAAATGAACACCTTAAATGAACACCACAGTGGCATGACTTCATGTCAGCACCAGTAAGTGACAAGTGTTCGGGATGATGATGTTTAATGCCCCCCAAAACTTTAGTTTATGTAGCCACTTGTTAGAAGCAGTTGTACCAGCAAAAACAAATGAGTGCTGAGATGTGTATTTTTTGTTTATGGTTAAGCACATACCCCATTAGAATTGATAAGAGATGGAAATGGTTACCAGCACCAGTAGATGAGGCTGTAATGAAGTTGTCGGACTAAGGATGATGGGTGATGATTTTATATTCTTGCCAATTGCCGCACATTTGCGAAACATTTTGGCTGTGTGATACCTCCACCACACTAAAGGAAAGACTGAATAGTGGGTTGGCCTAAGTGGTGATAAAATACACTGGAACAGAATCACATCTTGCTGGTGTAAGCTGGCTGGTCAGAGTGAATTCATTTTTTTATAATGAGAAAATTCATTTTGTAGTTCATTTAAAATATTTATAAAATATATTTTGTTCATAAATGCACTATAAAATTCCAGTGAGCTAATGCACTTTACTGTAAGCTATTTTATAAGTTGGGAGGCCTATATGTTTGTGTATTATTTTTCTTTTAGAAAAGCCACTTCTGCTCTGTCTACTTGTCTAGTACGGACTTGTATTGTCTAGCATTGTCTAGTGTTGTATAGTAGAGTCTAGTCAAGTCTCGTAAAATATTTTTCTTTTCTATTATCACTGATTTATAAATGACAGAGTTAATATGCTGCTTTTTTATTCCAAAGGCAGTTGGGAATTATGGACCCACTGGGTAGCTTTTGTTCTGTGTCTGAGCTCATTGTTTTTGATCTGGCCACATTTCTTTTTTTAAGAGATGAAAAGGCTTTAAAATGGGGTATTTACCAAGTGTGAGCCAACCAGGGTTTCTGGATTACCATTTTGAATCTTTAAGTTTGGTATTATGGGGGTCGCCTTTTTTCTTTATTTTTTTCCCAACCGGAGCAATCCCAGTGACGGCATGAAGCTGATGGGCGATATACTGCAGCTTGGGCTGTGTTTGGTTTTGGCTTGTTCACTCAGCAGGAAATGATACCGGCCTGCCTGGCCACAAAGTTTCTTGTAGTACACCTAAACTGTACTCTAAAATATGTTGCCAACATTTAAGTTTCAAAATATAGGAGTATTTTTAAATCCCTGCAGAGCCTGAAGGCAGCAGGATATGTTGAGAAATCTGCAGCCGAAGTGCTACACCAGAGCTCATTGCTGGTACGCACAGCCTTTCATTGTGCTAACCTTATAACCATACAGACCTCTACACACATCAGACTGGTCAGTCTGTGCACCAGACCTACCACCCCTGACATTTATTATTCAAATTTCAACAGAGGATGTAAAATATTAAAGTGAGGGTGCAGTGCATGCATTTGCATTCTGAACCAGGCCCGTGTCAGACAAACATACAAAACCTATGTCTCCATATATGACAATTATTCATGATGAGTTTCAGGGAGAAACAACCAAATGGGAGGGAGCAGTGTTGGCACGTCTGCTGCGAGTTGCCCTGGACAGACTAAATTACAGACAGACTAACTAAATTACTACTCAATCACACAGTAGCCCTGCCCTAAAACATATCCTGTTTTATCATCTATTTTACTCTAAACAGGACCATAATTTACATAATGGATATCATGCTGTATATAAGATTTGAAACAACTGTGACCATAACCTCATTAGGAAAATATTTACTAAGGTCACAAATCAAGTGAGAAATAAGGTCATTTTACTAGGTACATAAAACCAGACTTCATTTTGCAACTTGTGGAATCGCCCTCTGCTGGCCATTACATATAATGCAGATTTAGAGTGATATTCTACCGCAGAGTAATAGTCCATCAGTATGTACTCACCACTATGCCGATGTGAAGATGGGTGAAGATCTTCAGTTCACAAAACAATCCTGGAGAAAACAGGGCTGCAGCTAATGAGACCAAATGTAAATATTAAAAAAACAAACAAAAAAAACAAAACAAACACAAAATGTCTCCATCCTGCTCGTGTGGTGTAATCCAAGTGCCCGCTAGCCACGACATTAGAATTTAACCACAAAAGATGCCATTTACGCCATGTTTTTAGCCGAAATGTCAACTGTAGCATGTAGCGGGTAGGATGTAAACATGGCGTCGATCTCGCTGCAACCCTGTTTTGTGCTGAAACTCCAGGATTGTTTTGTGAACTCAAGATCTTCACCCATCTTCACATCGGCATAGTGGTGAGTACATATTGAGTGGACTATTACTCTGTGGTGGAATATCACTTTAAGGCACTTGAGCAGCTCAGCCCACCGCTTAATACATGGTCTGTGGTGGGCTAATTACTGAACAAAACGTGAAAATCTCTTAAGCTTGTGTTAACTACAAACCTTTTTTCAGGCACCTAACCAAAAACTCATTCAAAAACACTCACCGACTTCAAGACGAGGGACCCGGATATGCTGACTCATTTCCGGGTTTTAGGACTCTTTGCTGCAGCACTCTGTTGTGTTTAAGAATGCAGGGAGGTGGAAATGCCTGTTAATTTCCTCTAATTAAGAGGGGATTTTAAAGCAAAGTCCAATCCCCTACTTCATGTATTGCCTTTTCACTTTACTTGAAAATTTTAATTATACACTGAAACAGTTGAGGATAGACAAGTCAGCCAGTCAATTTTAGTGATTAAGTATGTTTCACAATGAATCACACAAGCTGCTTAATGGGTTCATTTGGATTCTGGATTAACTTTGACGCATGGAACTGAAGATAACAGCTCAGAACTCAGTCGTTGCCTGCGAGGACTTTTCATATTGAGGCGCTGTTCTCTCTGAACTTGTCAGCTCGCATCATCGTACGTGTTAAAAAACGGGAGATGAGGGGGCTGGTGCTTTTAGTTAGTATTTGATTGGCTTAATTGTGTTTCAGGGCACTTTCAAGGATTTAGGACACAGCCATCTGTCAAGTTTAACATTTTTCGCTGTGTGAAAACAAGCATGGTTCCAGCTTAACATTAAAATCTAATAAACTTGATTTAAAATCAGTGCCGCACAGTAACCGCAATGGTTCATAAATGGTAAATGATTTTTTTCTGCTTGAACAGTCAATTTAAAATTAAAAATGCATGGTGTGCACACGTTTGTTCAAACCCACAAGACTTTAGAGTCCCAGTAAAGGTTGCACTGCATATTGTATGTCATACAAAGTGATGCAAAAGAAATCTACAGCAGTTACATTTTATAGAAGCCATATGAAAATAAAACGAAAGAGAGCCTTGGATTTTATACTTTACACATTTTGGGCCTTATGACTCAAGCAGTACTCTTTGAGCCCGACCACACCAGCAATGCCATTTTATATTTTTATCTGCTGCCGAGGAGCAACAGATGAGCAGATCTGAGTATGAAAATGTAAAAATAATTAGAAAGATGGCCTAACGTTTGGGTAAAATGTTCCAGCTAAATGTCGTCTCTGCTGGTGAAAACCTGTCTTATCCAGGCAACCAGTGTCATCTCTCATTTCTATTATGTCTGTCTCTTGTCACTGTGATCTGTCCACTGAAGCATAAATGCCAAAAAGTCTAAGGGCACATCTTCAGAAATGCTAGAGGAATCTGGGGGCAAAAACTATTTTCTTTGACACTTTTTATATACAAACATGACTGCATTTGTGTCCTCTTAATGAGCCTTCTACAAAGTGGCCCAATAGATTTTCATTCTCAGTTATTAAAATCCACAAATACGCACTCACATTATTAATATTAATGTTTTCACTAAACATTTAGGATTTTTTACTGTCATCCCAAAATTGTGATATAAATCATTACGACCACTACTACTACTACTTTCTTCTGTTGGAAACTACAACTAGCAGCACTAAAATTAAATTCAAGCTGAATTCTCGAGAGGAGCTTCAACATTCTCTTCTTTATTAAATGAATCTGACCTTTGTGTTTCTTTAAGTGTAATAAATTAAAAATGAACCTGGGGTACATCAGCACAGTGATGAAGATCTGCCATCTCTTAATAATTCAGGTCTGTATTTGTCTGCCAAGACTGAGGCCCAAGCTCCGGTTGTTCTGTGTCTGTGCTGTAATTAACGTTTTAAACATCTGAAATATTTTAAAATGGCTTATTGTTGGCAAATGAGGAAAAAGCATCACGGCAGCATCAACCACTTGTTAAATAACCAAAAGTCTTTTTCCCCCCGACTGTGCTTGATATAGTCAGTCTTTTAATTGACTAGTTATGAAATGCATAGCCTCATTAACACAACCTTCACCTCCTACATGATTTACTAAGTCCCATGTATTTATTCAGAAAGGACGCTCCTGTCAACATAGCGCTATCATCTATGTTCTGCCATATGTATCATCAACCAGATGACACTGCTTTAATATCACATCGCTGCCCACAAACTAAGCTCTCTGATGGGAAGACGAGCATGAAGCCATGAACTGTGAGAAAACAACCAGTGTTGACAGATATAAATACTGTATACCAGATTTCTATGAACAAATGAATAGGAAATGTTTGTGGGAGCACAAGCACACAGTTATGTGTCACTGTCAAATATGTTTTGACGGTAGGATGTGGCAGAAAATATCAAAACTCACCGACAGCAAAACAGTGATACACAAACAGCTGTCAGTGTAGTATAGATATGTGCACAAACTTCAGGGCTGGCCCTATGATTTTGTGGCCCTAAAAAGAAAACCACCAAATCACACTCATTATTAATAACTGAATGAATACACACACAGAGCACTGCTTGTTATCCATGTTACTAACGTAAAGTAACTGGCCACAGCCACAACAATTTTCAACCTGGCAGGCTGGTTAGAAAGTAATGCAGGTATTTTAAATTTTAGCTGAAATGTTTTTCATTACAACAAACTTTCTTTCTCACTGTGCTTTCTTGCTAATCTGAGTTACCATGGCTACTAACCGTGACAATGTCAAAATATTGAGCTATTAGAGTTATTGCTATAGCCATTTTTTGAGCAGGTTTCTACTTATTTTGAAAAAGTCTAACATCATTTTGAGATACCAAGTCATTACTTTGAGATACTAAGTCATTTTTTGAGAATGTTTCTCAATCTCATATACCAACTTATTTTAAGATACTATAGTCATTTTTTGTTTCTCATTATTTTGAACAAGTTCATCATATTTTGAGAAGTCATTATCTTGACAAAGTTTCTCATAGGCCTGATCACCTAGATGTCTGTTTATAGAGACAATGAGAAAATTCATTATTTTGAGATACTCAAAATAATGACTTAGTATCTAAAAATAATGACTTAGTATCTCAAAATAATGACTTAGTAAGTTTCTCATTATAGGTCTGATCACCTACTGTAGCAGTTTGCAGACTTAGGACTCTGTTAACAGTGACAGTGTAAACTACAGAACTGTAGAGTAACATTAAAGGCAAAATCATCCAATTATCACTTATGACCCACTAGAAGTGTGTGGTGATGCCTGTATCTGCAAAGAACCGACCCTCTGCCTGTATTTCTCATTATTTTGATGTGTTTGGGACGCTTTACTGACCCAAAACATTAATATTTGATGTCCTGGGAATGAGACAACAATCAGCTATCTTTCTGGAGTGTTCACGAACAGCTCAGACAAATCCTGGTCATTCTACTTTTAAGGTTCATGACCAAAGTAAGTTTATATCACGTCAATGGTTCTGTCCATGTTCACAAGGTATGCAGTTTAGCTTGAATAATACAAAAACAAACAAAACAGTCAAACAAAACTGCACAATCCCTTTATCATGATCATCAGCGTTTCAAGCATTTTAATTGCCCGGATTTCCAGTGGTTCAAACTAGACTTGAAATCTAACCCGCCTCTGGTTATGTGCGCAGCGCTTCTTTTGATGTTGCCCAATCAGAATCTCAACAAAAGACACAGTCTCCTTCCTGTCAGTACTGTTTTTAGACACCAGAGGACACAACAGTGTAATCAGCTGGGGCAGTGTGGGTGGGGCAGCAACGCCACTGTGACCACAGAACGAGGAAGAAAGAAAGTCATACTGTTCCTGTGACCCCCAGCAATTGCTGCGACCCTAAACGCCCAACTGTCTCAGCGTGACAGTCCCTCTGAAACAACAGCTTTTGAGTGTTAAACATGCTGCAGCAACTGAACAAAGGACAGGTGACAAAACACATCAACAACAAATATATTTTCAATAACAAATACACAGTGTAACAGCAAACTTCCCCTTTGAACCAGTGAGAAAGCATGAGTCATTCTTCTAAGACCTGCTGCCAAATGTTAGTTCAGAAGATAATCTCTGCTGGTTAAACATGACATTTTCCAAATATATGCAAGCTTTACATTCAGTCCATGCACTTTGGTTTACTTCAATGGGGTTCAAATTGTTTCATAAAACCCAAGGACATTCTTTTCTCAGCCATTTGGAGAACTGGAGTGTGTATATAATTAAAGTATGGCAATCACTAGAGGTTTTTTGTACTATCAGAGCTTTGAGACGGCAGTCAGCAAGGAGCCGGTCAGCACGACACAGGTGGCCAAGAAGAAGATGAAGCAGTTGGCTAGCCCCTGAGAGGAATAAAACTGGTGTTTACCTTCAGTTCTGCTCATAATATTTGTTTTCTACCATGTCATTTTGAGTTTGAATTTACTCATCAAAGCTTAAAAAACATTTCATATTCAAAATCAATGCCATGTGCTGGTGAGGGAGCCCTCAGTTGGATGATATCTAAAGACATGTTCTCCTCTGAAAACTGTTACCAAGTGAGTGCAGCATGTGTTCGAGCTGTAAGTAGATTGTTGATCATGATCACTGTTCTGTCCTTACCTTAACCTCTCTGAACACCAAGGACCCCCACAGTGCTGCAACCAGACCGTATCCCTACAGAGAGGAGACCAGACTCTTTGAGCACAAAC
>JAJHUR010136229.1:1181-19325 GCA_027495735.1 Lutjanus campechanus | reverse complement strand
TAGTTCACATTTTTATTGGAATTTTTCTTTTAATTGTGCACTGAGGATACCATGGCATGACGTGTGATGTCAGTGAGCAAAAGGAGGTTAGGAATAGACCAGTGCCCTCCCAGCTGACTTTCATAATGAGGTGCCTGAAGAGTTGGCAGGAGACAGGGGGTTAATTTAGAGAGCATGAAACGGAAGGACTTTCCCCCTGTGTCCACACAACACTCCTCAAATCAGTCACACCCTCACTTCTCTCTGTGGTCTCACAAGAACGTTCTGGCTGTGTTTATCTGTCTTCCTTACCCATTATTTTTCCTCTCTACTCTGTTTTGACCTCGCTCTCTCTTCTCTCAGTCTCAGATTGCTCTATTGATCCAGCAGCTCCTCTGTCCTTGTCCTCAGTGAAGGACTTGAGGAGCACAGGATGTTTCTGACAAGAAAATTGTTTCCCATGAGTTTCTTTTTGTCAGATAGGGCAAACTGACACAGTGGATAACTGATTACTATACCACCACACCCTTTTCCCCTTATATTAAGGCTCTGGACTTCTGGCTAATGCATATCCTGCAATATTTACTGTACATCTGTTAGTACAGATTGGTCAAAAAGTGAAGTTTAATTGCTGTTGCAGAGCTTTCATTTGAGATTGATGGCCAAGGAAACAAATTTTTTGACAAGGACAGTGGCAATGGTCCTTTTAAACATTTTTTTTTATTAAAGCCCCGCTTCCAGGTCAGTCAAGATACTGTAGAGTGACCAGTTTATTTTTTTTTTTACCTTTTATCCTTCTCTGAGCTCTCTACTGTCTATTGCATTTATAAGTCTTGTAAATACATCTTGATTTACAGACAAACATAGATAATGAGCAGCAAAATATGTGATCATCTGTCAGGTTAATCTAAAATCTGCTAATAATTTTGAGTGAGAGTGGAGTTTTTACATGTAGCACAGTCAGATTCAAATACAAATAATCCAGTGTAATCCGATCCAACCTTTCCTCGCTGAACTGAAGTAACTGCACTATATCACATTACAGATTACATGTTAAATGTCTGAACAATATTGATGCCTGAAGAACAGATGTGTATTGACTGACAGACACATCTTCCTCTTGTGCCCCATGTTTAGCCACAATTAAATGATGGAGAGTCGTATTAAGAGAGGTCGATGTCTAAAGGGGCTGTTCATTAAACTTGTAATTGGTCACAGATAATTGGACACAGACCACGAGTCTGTTGAATGCATTGTCTGTCACAGAAGGATAACCTATTGTAGCGTGCTACATAATAAGGAGTTAGCTTTTGATCTTTAACAAAGCTGAGTGCACCAATACAACCAGTGTTCAGCAGGGGTTTGAATCTCACTAAAGTCTCTGTATTCACTCTGGGTATTGTAATGTGCTTTAGATAAGCTTCCACCAACTGCCTCACTGCATGTTGTGCTCACATAACTGATCTGATTTGAGCTCAGGCTGTCAACAGAGGGACTTAGAGAGTAACCGACAGCATGTAGCTGGTATCTCCCAAAGCAAAGGTCCTACTTATCAGTAGGACTGTAACACTGTTAACTAAATACGATTAAATCTTTCAGAATATTACATCATATTGCATCATTCAACAATGATGGATTGCAAAAGAGGCGTGTTGTTGTCTGTTCAGTGATCTGCTTGTGCACTCACTGTGTCTCACTACATGTCTCGGGAGCCTCCTCATGTGCTAAAACCAGTGTCTTGACTTCACTGTAGTGTCCCTTAAGAAACCTTTCTGAAAGGAAATACAACAGAAGTCATGCATTACATAATTACATGAAAAAAATAAATAAACATAATCCTAGAAACACCAATGATTAAACATAAACCAAAGACCTCAATAGAAACAAACATAACTTAACAAAATATAATAAATTTTCACTTCATCATGTAATAACACAAGCATGTTGTAATAAACAGCTTGAACGCAATATGTAATATGTTTCCTAACAATACACGTTTCCATATTGTGGAAGTTATTACAAAATGTGTGAGTTTTTAAATGGTGAAAATGTAATAATATGATCATTATGTCATAGCCAACCAAAATTTCATTCATAAAAATCACACCACAGGTTATAGGGGTCTAATTTTGGGATGTTTAATTTAGCTTAGTGGTTAAAAATGTAATGTGTACAGATGGAGACATCCAATATGGAAAGTATTACATATTACAACAATTATTAGGGGATTATGTAATTGCTTTCATGTGTGCATGTGTGTGTGTGTGTGTGTGTGTGTGTGTGTGTGTGTGTGTGTGTGTGTGTGTGTGATCACTGGACGTACAGCTTGTCCGTAGATAATCTTGAATAATCTACAGAACTGATCAGTCAATTTGTTTTGGCGTATGACTGTATGCTGAAGGACCTCAGACTTATTGAAAAATATTTGGTTTTATGGCTTTTATGCCTTTAAGTGTTTATGGCCAGAGGCATTATGTTTTCAGGTCATCCCATTCTTGTGAATGTGATATCTCAAGAACGCCTCAGGGGAATTTCTTCAAACTTGGCACAAATGTCCACTTTGGCATTTTTCATTGTTAAGGCAAATCTGAATCTGAAATTGAACAATATATTAACTTTTGACAGTTTATACTAACATTTATAAACATGAGACTAAACAGATAGCAAATTTATATAACAAATTCACATGATAAATAAAACATAACGCTTTGCCTTTAACATCTGCACCAGTTATGGCATTGAAGTAGGTGCTTCATGATCTGGCAGGGATCTGCACTCTATTGAGTGGCCTCATCTAGTTAAAATCACAACTGTTAATGTCGTCTTTCTAGTGATTTCCACAATAAAGGGAGAGTTGTTATTTCCATAAAAACAAGAGTGATGTGCCTTTATTTGATACTTGTTTTGTCATCTTTAAAGCAGATCGTCTTGTCATTTCCAGCTATTTATCTTGGCAGATGAAACTGTTCTGACCTTTTTAGCAATTCTGTGACTGTGTATATTATTTTCTGACCAATGATGGATGAAAAATGGGACATTATTTGGAGATTATAGTCTGAAACATATCCTGACCTTCAGGTTAATCCACAGTGTCTGACAAATGTCCTCGAAATGCAGTGCTCCTTCAAATATATGTTAATATATTCTCTGACATTATAATTTCCCCACAGAAGAATGAATTCAACTCCAGAGAGATGTGGAAGAAGATGCAGTACATTCTGCAAGACCCAGTTTTGCATTCAGGCTGTGTTCTAAGGTGCTTCGCTGGGTTATGATCAGTGTGGGACGCTAGAGTAAACTACAGTCACATGGTCCAGGATGATAATAAATATCACTCAAAAACTACCAACATGTTCAGTGAATTGAACACAATGCAGGATGGATCTATCGCACGGAGCAACAGAATCTAGAGAATCAGTTTGACAGTGTTTTCCGGTTTTGGCCCACAGCTTTTTTTCGTTGTCTTTTTTTTTTAGCTGAGTAGAAGTTAACCTGCTGCTTTAACCCATTTACTATGAGGTTCAAAAGGTTGTGTAATCAGAAATGTCACACTGAGAGTTGTTAGGTGGGTTATTTTCTGTCTGCTGGCCTGAACAAATCTATTGTGACCTTTGTCATACTACTTTACAGTATTCTGACTGATTGTGGTCTGTTTTTTTTTTGTTTTGTTTTTTTATTTTGCTCACTGCAAGATTTTCTGTAAAGATGACATGGTTTGCCACATGTCTTGGGTCTGTATAAATCCAAATGTAACATGTGAGTGGACATGAAATGCAGACAACATTACAGTATATGGCTTTGATACGAGCACTGCTGAATGTACTTTCCTGTCTTTGTCTAAACTGTCTCTATCTATCCAAAATTAATAATATAGAGAGTGGAGAAGTCCCTCTCAGGTTGGAATAAAATATTAATGGATCCTCTTCAGGTCAGGTAGACCTGTAAGGACTCAGAGCTAGAGCAATCATGTTGTCAGTTATACTACATTCGAAGTTGTTTGGTTCACTGCTCATTAAAATGCATGATTTGCAGCGCTGGGCTCAGGCTGTCTGAGGATCACGGGCAAAAAGGATGAAAAAGGCACCAGCTGCATTCACTGCATCACGTTTCACCTTATATTATCTTGACAAATATATACACATGTTAAATACTTTATAAATGAGAAATAAGTGCATTTTGGCTGAGTTACTGGGCCATCTCATTGGGCCTCACGCAAGAACGACTTGTACAAACAATTTGTTCTTAAGTGGTGTATATGAGTGATTTAAGAGAAACTTTCTCGTATTTTGAATTTTCTTTCAGATACGAACACAATGCAGGATGGATCTATCACATCAATTCGGAACAACAGAATCTAGAGAATCAGTTTGACGGTGTTTTCTGGTTTTGGTCACTTTGCTCACTGCTGTATCTAACTGCACCTAGTGTTAGCTAGGCAGTTTGGTTAGCCTTTCAGCATTTTTTTTTTACACATTGGGCCACTGTAGACTTTGCTATGCCATGTTTTATACTTATGCCCTGTCCACCAGTGATGCTTTGTTTACTGAGGGATTTTCTGTTTGAAAGAGCCAGATGTTTCCATTAATCAGCATATCATCTCCATAAATGGAAGCTGCAATAAAAGTACAGTATATAGTCCCATAAAAATATACCATTAATCAGATAGCTTTTTGAAGAAGGATTTGCAGCTGCAAAGGTGAGGTCTCATTAGTGAGGGAGAAAGCCAGGTATAAATAGCACCTGGTTTCTGGGGTTGATTCACAATCACAAGGTCAGTGGAGCAGGAGGACTGCTGGGGGGTAAGGTATCTAGGACACTCTTCAAATACAAAGATATAATGAGATAAAATCTCTATCACAAATTAGAGTGAGATGGCAGATAGGAGAGACAAAAAGACGGATCATTTTGGGCAGTGATGATATTTCACTCAATCAGAATCCGGTTCACAATAGTAGCTTTTGTTTTTCAAAGGTGACTGGTCTACTAAATACACAGCCTGGTGTAAAAAAAATAAAAATAAAATAAAAAATAAAACAGACACCGCCTGGATTTAACTAAGCAAATAGTTAAGAGCTTTCCACTGGATAATTACTGCAGTGAATAATGTGTTTCAGCTGACAACAAGTTATTTATCCCTAACTGATACAGTGAGAAGCTTCTCATTTCAAACAGCCATGTCAGAAGACATATCCTGTGGTCGTGGAAAAGATCTTACTCAGTTGTTTTCTTTGCTTGATGCAGGCCAATAATTTGACCCTTCTCAAACAAAGGAGATTAATGAAACTACTAAAACTGGGTTAAGAACTGTCCAACACATTATTAAAACCTGGAAGGATAGTGGTGAACCATCATCTTCAAGGAAGAAATGTGGTCAGAAAAAATCTTGAATGATCATGATCATGATCTTAAACGTTTGGTGAAATCAAACCGTAAAAATCAACAGTAGAACTCACGTCTATGTTTAATAGTGAAAGTAAGAGCATTTCCACACACACAATGTGAAGATAACTCAAGGGACTGGGACTAAACAGCTATTAGTGAGGCTAATCTGAAAAAAAGGCTTCACTTTGCTAGGGAGCATAAAGATTGGACTATGGAGCAATGGAAAAACATCATGTGGTCTGATGGGTCTTGATTTACCCTGTTCCAGAGTGATGGGGTCATCAGGGTAAGAAGAGAGGCGGATAAAGTGATGTACCCATCATGCATAGTGCCTACCGTACAAGCCTGTGGGGGCAGTGTTATGATCTGGAGTTGCTTCAGTTGCTCAGGTTGAAGTTCAGCAACGTTATGTGGCCAAAAACTGAGGTCAACTCACAACCTGAATATACTGAATGAGCAGGTTTTTCCATCAATGGATTTTTTTATTCCCTGATGACACGGACATATTCCTAGATGACAATGCCAGGATTCACTTAGCTCAAACTGTGTAACAGTGGTTCAGGGAGCACGAGACATTGTTTTCACACATGGATTGGCCACCACAGAAGTAAATGTTGTGACATTGCATAAACTTGTCAAAATAATGCCATGGTGAATGTGTGCTGTGATCAAAGCCAAAGGCAGTACAATGAAATATTAGAGCGTGTGACTTTTTTTTTTTGGCTAGGCAGTGTATTAAATTATTAAAATAAATAATTTCAGTTATTATGGTTACTAATCGTTGTTTGAAATAACATGTTTGTGGCAGTCTGGGCCACAACAGAGGAGAAATCAGTGACTTGACCTTTGTTTCCTCCCCCTCTGTATCATCTGCCAGTCCTGCAGGCTTACAGACTTTACACTGCTCACTCATTACGTACTGGAGCGGCTGCAGGAGCTGTCACCCCTGTATCTAAGCTTAAGGCCACGGGTCATTGGTCATCAGCTGCCTCTGAACATTACTTTTGCCTTAAAGCTCAAGATATCCTAACTGAAGAAAATGCCATGAGCCATTTGCAGGATTATTATTGCTCACTAGTTAGCTAAGATAATATGTATAAAACTATCAGCAATTGCTGCTGGGGTCAGATTTCACCTAGATTATTCTAACCTAGTAATCCTTCTATTTACAGTAACTCACAATTGATCATTTGGCAAATAATGACTAGGCTGGATACGGCTCAGGATCAGCTGATAACTGTTATATTGTGCCTCACTGCTGTCAACAGAGCAGCTCCAGTTTAAGGTTGCTTCCAGCAAGAACATGTTTGGGAATTGCAGAACAAATAGACCACAGCCATAACTGCTTATCACAAGTCTAGAGTTGATACTCAGCGGTTAGACAGCTGACACAAAATGTGTTTTTTTTGTGATTCAAATAATGCTATGATTGTGCAGATACTGAAATTCTCTGAGATGCAATATATTCGACAGTTTAAAGTAAGATAATGGATAATATCAGTATTTTTTAACACAAGTCTAATTGTAATAATTGTGACCATTCTGATAAGTTATGGTAGCTTTACATTCACCACCTCCACTGTAGAGACTCTGACAACTGAAAAGAAAGAGAAAGAGCAGATAACGACGTTTGTGAGAGCAAAATGTTAGAGAAATAAAACATTATTTCCTGATTGTTTCATGGCGGGTAATGTGTGTGTGTGTGTGTGTGTGTGTGTGTCACTCAACCTCGCCCATGGTCAAACAGACTGCAGCTCTTTATACATTCACAGTGTTGGACAGTAACACATTACATCACAAAGTAATATCATTACTTTGCCCAGTAATGAGTAGTGTCAGGGATTACAATTTCTAAAGCAGTAATTATATTACAGTTACTAATTGAAATAATGCTGTATTACCTCGTTGCTGTTTTTTGTCCCAGGTAGGCTATCCTGTGATGAAACTAAATAAAGAAAGGAGGGTGAGGTAGAGGGAGTGGGGCGTACTTTCCACAGGAAGAAGTATTGTCAGCACTTTGAGTTTGTCTCAGTCAGAGATGCAAAGAACATTGCCATCAGTTGTAAACTGTTGTGCGTGCAGCAAAATGATTCGTCCTCATTTCATTGCATTACAGTTAGAGAAAATACCCTCAAAGAGCAATATCAAGTTGTCAGTGAGAGAGACATGGCTTCCTCAAGAGAGAATATGTGATGATGGAATTTAATTTGAAGCCTACACTCAGAGGTAGACACTGTATATAATATACTGTATATCCTGCTTAACTTTTATTTTATATATACATACATACAGTGAATCCTTCACATTTCTAATATGCAATAATATCTTCATACTGTGAATCATCACTGTGAATCTTTGCTTGTATTCTGTTGCAATCCGATCTCTGTTTCTCCGTCCAGCCAGTCATTTACAAGGCAATATAATATTTGTTGTCTCCTAATATAATGCTACACACATTATTACAACATGTATGCAGTTATCCTGCACAATTATTCATATATTTCCATATATCTGTGTAAGTGAAAGGTGTGTATAGTGTATATTACCTGTGTATAGTTTGTAAAGTCATGTTTTATATTTTAATTCTTTCATATTTATATTTTATCTTATCTTTTCTTTGTTTCTGCCACAGCCACCATCTGGACAGCTAATAACAAAGGCTTTCTGGGTGTTAACAGTTCTGAATCAGTAGCTGAACTTTGTAGCACACCAGGGCTGTCAACAAAGTATGATATGTGTAAGTAAGTAATAAGTAAGTTCAGGTAACATAGTAATATAACCAGTAGCATAACTAGTTACTTTTGGTACCATGTAATAAGTAAAAAGAAATGTATTACACTTCATGAGTAACTTGTCTAACACTGTATGTCCATACCACAGACAGAGAGCAGAGGATAAGCACAGACACAGTGATATAAGCTGGTCGCTGTGTCCTGGTCGTGAGTCCCAACCTCACAACCTACGCGCTGTTATGGCTGCTGGCTACACACCACTGCCCAAAGGTCGATGCCCAGAAATGTCCTGAATGCAGCAAAATAAGAAAATACAGACAGAGGACAGTGTCTCTGCAGATACAGGCACCACCAAACACTTCTGGTGGGTCGCAAGAGGGATTATTTTTGTATGAGTTTATACATTGTTTTCTGATGAAAATCCTGCAGAGTGTACCTTTAAATTAGAACTTGTGCTGTTGGTAAAAAACATCATTAAAATTGACAGATGTTACATAAAGCCTCTGTTGCTTTATAAGTGACCTTAGATCTGTAAACTTCAATAGTTATTATTGGAGACTGACTTGAAGACAAGAAGAACAGCATGTTGATGTGTCTCATGAAAACATTAAAACTAACTCCTCAGGCGCCCGTCTGTGTTTCTGACAACAAGCATGCAAATATAAAGTTTTAATCAGCTTTCAGAGTGATGGCTGGGTTTTATGCTTTGTTCTGCACTGTGAGAAGTACGTTTTGTTTTTATCCATCAACACTCAAGTTTTTGTCTCCCCACTGCAGGAGATTTATCAGGGGAAAAAACTTTATTGTGCAACTATCAAAGAAATCAACTTTAGAGACAAAACACTATATGTGGCCATCAGAGAGAGGAGATATTCGCTGATGAGCTGTTTTTGAAGGCTTTCACACTTATTGTATGATGAAGTGAAAGTCTTTTGTCTGATTCCAGCTGAGGCATCAGTCATTTGTACACACAGTAGGCTGCTATTTTTGACAGTGAAATTCCTCACACCAGGCTCGCAGGCGCACTCACTCGCTGATTAGATCAAGTTCATGTTGCTGTTAGTGTGACAGGCTACTAATGACTAATGTAAATTTAATGAATCCAACCTAGTGGAATCATCCATCTCCCCATCTACAGGGACAGGAGAGTCTCGGTGTTGCAGAAAACACCCTCAGCGTAACCAACCAAGGAAAATGCATGAGGTGGTAGGTTTCCATAACACTGTAAACATGCACATACACCAATACGCACGAAAAGAACCAATATGAGCACATTTGTTTTTTCATTTTCAAGGAAATATGTTCAAATTCATGCGTGAGTGGATGTAGGCAGCAGTGTGTGAACCAATCACGAAAATGTCCGTTTTCATAAGAACATGGATGATTAACTTTTATCAGTAACCACATAGTGTGAAATGGATTTCTGTAGCTGTCCAGACATAAGCAAAGGAAACAGTAATACACCATTAACACTGAATTCATCTTCTGTCTTCTAAACGGTGGAAGATCATCTGATGGGCTATATATAAATATGTACTGCCTTCACATTATATGTGGCTTTAACTGACTCTGAGGGGCAATGAAATGCCCAACTCACCATTTCTCATCCTGCTGTCTGCAGGACTGATGTCCTTATATGAGCATAAGAAAAGGCATGCAGTGAATCCTACAGTCTTGAGGAAATTTTACCCGTAATTCAGTTTCAGTGCTTTATCAACATATGTGGTGGAAAGTAACTTTACATATGCACAATTTAGAAGTACCATTTTATGCTATTACATTAACTTGATAGCTTTAGTTACTAGTTAGTATTAAGGCAAAGATTTTACACACTGGACAATAAAACAAGCTTTTAAGATACACATTGAGACTAAAGCAGTGGTTTCCAGTGTTTTTGGCTACAGTCTTACTATCTACTCCATGAGTTGTTAACAGCTCCACAAAATAGTGATTTTTCCCTCAAAACCTCTCATATGGTTTTGTTTCAATAAATGTTCAAATGATCCAATATCTCAGCAAAAATCAAAGATGACAGACATTTTGTATTGTCTTTCTTCTCCCATCACGTAATATGAGAAGCCCTGAGAAGCAAATGAGAAAAAAAAAATGGGGATCAGTTTTCTAAGTCTGGTCTAAATTGTTTTCTCTCCTGTGTTTATGACTTAAGAACAAGTAGAAAAAATGATCCTGGAAAAACTTTTTTCTTCTTTTTTCAACCTGCTCAGAAAAAATCCACCCATTTCAACGAAGAAAAAAAAAACACCACTGAGCAACTTTAAAGAAAGATGGTCAAAACTTTGTTCTGCATCTGTCCTTAAGTTACAAACAAGAGAGAAAACTATTTGGATCAGATATAAAAAATGGATCACCAGATTTTTTTTTTCTCATTTTTTTCTCAGGCTTCTGTACATGATCATGTTCATCATCTCACATCTCACTTTAACTTAAGTATGATTTTTGCATACAGGACTTTTACTTGTAATGAAGCATTTTAGTAAATGACTTCTTTTACTCCCACTTCCATCACTGATCCACATATCATTATCCCCAGAATGGTTGATTTCTGTCCCAGAAATGTTATAAAGTACATCTCTGGCGTATTTTCTCTGTTCTGTTGTGTCTGAAGTACAAAGTAAGGTGCCTCCGTTGACTTTAAAACCCCGCTATAAACATTAACCTCAAAATAGTACAATTCTGTCTGGAGACTGTGGTGCTGTAATCTATCTCCAATTTCGAGGTGAGAGAAGTACACCTGCCAGCCATATACTCCAGGGATGAAGTGAACACCCAGAGGTGATGACACAGTTCATTGTCATCCTCCCAATCTGCCTTTCTACGTCAGCATGGGAGCAGCACAGAGGAGAGGAGAGGAGAGGAGAGGAGAGGAGAGGAGAGGAGAGGAGAGGAGAGGAGAGGAGAGGCTTGTTGCCATCATCCAAGATCAGAAGAAAATCTCCATATGTTAATGTTATGATTTGAACTCTATTACCTCAGACTCACACAAACACAGGAAAGAGGGAAGCAGAGCCTTGGGAGGACTGTTATTCTCTGTGGGCCTTTGAATGACTTGGCAGGATCCTTTTTAGCAGTCATCTGGGTGGAAAACACAACAAGCAGGCAAACAAACAAGGAACTGCAGTGAGACTTTTATTTCCACAAGGCAGTGACCTTCACTAGAAATCTAAAGGTCACTGCACAGTCGCCTTGTAGGGAGGAAGACTATGGCACCAAACCCGCTCTGTAAATTTGCAGGAAAATCAGACATAATAATTGTACAGTAATGTCACTGAGACTTTTTTTCATTTTGGGGGGAAATTTAGACCATATAAAAATGAAACAGACACCCATTTTTGACTGTTTTGCGCTATAGACCATCTGGCTGTGTATATCAAGGAATCGGGTGCTCTTGTCATGACAGTTTAATCCTCTCAGGCTTACAAAGCTGATCTGCTGTGAGGATCAATTCCCTGGGGTGCAAAGGTCATCTCTGACCTTGATATGATATAGTTCACTGACCCACCCTTGTGCTCTTGTTATTCTTTACCTTTGACATTTAAAATCCTGATGTGCTCGACACCCTTCAATGTCTTGTACAGTGTAAAACACTTCTTCTTATTAGGAGTGATACTGTATGCAAACCTAAACCATCAACATTAGAAAGCTCACAGTTAATGCAAAGTGAAGCTCCTTATCATTCATGTTTTTAAGACAATGCATGAAGCATTATTAAAACCCTGCAGCCATGCTAGTGGCTCTGTGAGATTGCACTGAACTTATAGTTTATTAACTAAATATAAACAGCACTAAACACAAAGCACAGCTGAGGCTGATGGGTTTTTCAGGCATTTGATCATGAAGCAAAGTATTGGACAAATTGAAATTCTGACCAGATGTTTGTGCTGGATGAAAAATGAATGAATGACAAAAGTTATTTCAGTTCACCCTGTGGGGAGGATAAATGTCTGAACCAAAACTGGATGGCAGTCCATCCAATAGAAATAGTCAAGACATTCCCTGAAAACTATCAATGTCAACCTCATTTTGGCGCTATAGGAAAGGTCAAAGAACACCAAAATCAGTTAGATTCATTGTCTGGCATTCATGAATGTCTGCACAAAATATTAACGCCAATGTGATAGATTTTGAGATATGTCACCGGATAAGTGATATCTTTTACCTGCTGTTAAAGAACAATAAAGGAATGACTAAAGTCAAGAGGATTCATCCTCCAAGAACCATGATTGTCTCTATAAAGTTCATGATAATCCAGTAGTTGTTGAGACATTTCAATCTGGACAAAAGTGGCAGACAGACAGACAGCCATCTGCAGAGCCATATTGCTGGCATGGCTGCAAATCAAGTCTGCTGTCCCAAATAATACATAAATTATACACAGATTTCTCCCTAGGAGACCAGTAAATGATGTGTTTCAAGGTGACATAAGATATATGGTGCTTTGCTATTCCCTTGAAATACAGGACTTCAAACATAGGCTGTAGCACATACAGTGTGTCCGCCAGTGTTTGTATGCTTTCACATGCTTCCTAATGAGGGAGACCACATAATGTGCCTGAGCAGTATGCTGTATAATGATAGAAGCTTTGTGATGCTCTGTGATCAACTTTAAAAGGAGTAAATCTTGTTTGTGACAGCTGCTGCACAGTCGTCTTGGCTGCCTGGTTATTTACAGGGAGCAGAAGGAGAGTCAAAGTATGGAGCAGCAGCTGGGCAACTAAGACAGGAATCAGATGCCAATGTTCCCGAGAATTTATTTGTTTTTAACTCCAAATTCTATCAGAAACTCAAAATAGGCAGAAGCAGCATTTTCAAATCATTCTGTACTCCGTGTTGAAATATCACCTGTAACCCTGAACCAAAATAAACATTATTAATGCAGGTGTATGTTGTTGAGTGTGTGTTTTAAAGTGCCTAAAGCTGGGAACAGCTCAGTGGGAATCAGTCAGTCAGTTAGCCTGGCTATACATGGAGAAGGTCATCAAGCTGAGAAGGGAATAGATTCAGCTGAGCTCATTCTGAGGAGGTTTCTATTTATAGTTTGTCATCAGAATATAAGTCCCTCTTGTGTCCCAGCAGAGTGTATATTAATGCAACATATTAGACATACTGCAGCAATTCAGCAGCCACTTCTGATATGTAGCTTGAGGTGTTTGGTCAAATCTAACATGCACCGTACACAAGTTCCACACAGAATCTTTATTTATTCAATGTACACTGATACACAGCTTGACAGAACCATGCAGGTAAGAAAAAATGCCTCTGGGTGAAATATTCTGTTCAGGATGGAAAGCTCCAGGCTAAGTTTCCTTAAAACAATCCTCAATCTAACATCATCTCCATCTGTCTGCTCCATCTGCTCAAACAAATACAGGTGTTTCATGGGAAACGTAGTCCTTAGCAGAACAGAGAGGGATGTTGCAGGTGTAACTATGAGGCTAGGATAAGTACAAAAACATATTCTAACACAAACACCAGCTAGACTTCATGATATATGGAAGAGGACAAAAAAAAACCCTAGATCTTTTTAACTCCTTCTGTTACTGATTTATTGATACAGCAGTCAAACAATAAATAATAGTAATTATAATAATAGGATAATGAAAATTCACAGACATGTCATATGATAACAGGCTATTGCATTCTCTCCCCCCCAACCCCATCACAACCCCTGCAGTTCCAACAGGTATGAATTTGTTTACATGCAAATGTCACACCATCGTCACTGTGCCATCGCCTCCACCTGCCATCTCTACACACAGTGG
The DNA here is from genome assembly GCA_027495735.1 of Lutjanus campechanus. Taxonomy (NCBI): domain Eukaryota; kingdom Metazoa; phylum Chordata; class Actinopteri; order Lutjaniformes; family Lutjanidae; genus Lutjanus; species Lutjanus campechanus. The sequence continues at coordinate 5,452 of JAJHUR010136229.1, read as the reverse complement.
CAGAGCAGCGTGGCGCTCACTAGGACTTCTCATCACGCTTCTTCTTCTGGAACTTCCTGAACTGGGACTGGATGGCGACCGCCGCCTTCTCGGTCTCAGGGTCTTCCATATCAATGTCAAAGTCCTCCGGGACGTCTGTCTTGGACGCATCTGGAAGGAAAAGGAAATGATGGGTGTGACGCACAGCAGTGCACAAAGACTGGTCTGATTCACATGGACAAGTCCTTGGACAGCATTGTCCAATTATAGCTTAGCAACCGTGGCTAGACAAGGCACAAAGAGTTTGGACGATATTGTCTTTATGGCCTTTCCAAAATCACGAACACAAGAGCAAAAGGAATGGATTTAACAATGTGTTTGTCTGCTCTAATGTAAGCTGCAATTGCTCATGTCCAGCTAACTAGCCAACTGCTGTTACTTATAAGGCCAAGGAGCACATCATTAGAAATTTTACACATCACTGAGAATTACTTCTCCACTGCGTGAGAGCCAGTCCTGGATGGTACTGTATCAGAGATTTACATTTTCCAAAGTTTCATCCTAAAAGCCTTTTGTCTTGTCACATTAAAAGTGAAAGCCTACTGTGTAAAATTACAAACAAGTATGTAAGTAAAACAGCCAAATGGAGTTTTGTTAGAACAAAATAGCAGTCTCATCTTACATGTTTTGGCTGTTATATGCAGATATATTTGTATTATATGATTATGATATATGATACAGTATGTAATTTAGGGGAGATCAGAATCAGAATCAGAATCAGAAAAACTTTATCGATCCCCGAGGGGAAATTGTTGATGGAATCTCCTTTGTTAGCAAAATGACCAAAATGTGACCCTTTTGTTAACCTGCCATCAACACACTCCATTCCCTTGTAGGAAAGATAGTACAGGCCAGGGGCTTATTTAGTTAAATAGTGCCTGACTCATTGATTCTTCATGTGACTGAAGTTTGTGACAGTAAAATCATTGCTCATACATAAAGAAATGAATGACTGAATAAATAAATAAAATAAAATGCACTTTTAAAATAAGACAAGACAGGGAAGAATTTGTAAATATACACTGAGCTCATTTGCTGTTACTCTTTGAAAACAAATCTGTCTTAACATCAATTCTGTGTGTCACCAGTTTGTCATTCATGAATTTGGAAAACAGTAATATAATGTAGTGTCAGACAGTAAAATGCCGTGCCCTGTTCCTCATCAACTCCATCCCTCAATATAATAGTGGGCCAGAGGTCCTATGGGGGAGCCGGAGCATTTGTTTGACAGGTCAAAGGTCAAAGCATGAATTGATCTCCAGTTCTTAATCCTCTTTGGAGCTCAGCCGACACTGGCCAAGAGGACACGACTGTAATCCCAGTAAAAACTGATACAAGCTGGTTTCAGCAAGCATTAGGAAGAATTAGAGTGTTTTATCTCCTGCTCAATGAGGGACTAAAGAAGAGAAGAATGCTGAACCTAAAAGAATTTACTCGTAACCTGACCGTTTCACCTGTACCTGTACATCCTGTGATTATATCGTGACCTGGCCTGGCTTTAAACAGGAAATGTACAATGTACAGTACACACCTATATTTAAGTATAGGTATTGTATTTTAAATATGGAAAACATACATTTTTACATGTATTCATGCATGCAACATGTAAATATATGAAACATGTTTTTTACTGATTGAAGGCCTGTTTACATAATGTTGAACTGAAGGTTAACATGAAAGCTTTTACTAATAGGCTGTGTGACATGTTGGTGTACTGCAGTAGGTGTTTCAGGTCTGGTCAGTCTCCTCCTCTGCTTTTGTGTGTTCATTGGTTTATCATATGTGTTTTTTTGTCACTGCTTGGATGTTGATATGGACATTATATTCTCAGCTCGTGGGTTAGGCCTGTGTACCTCTTTTGTTTTTTGCTCTGATTGCTGTGACATTGTTTTTTTAAAATTTCCATTCAATATGACCACCTTTTAGATTAGCAGAGGCACCTCAAAATGTACTAAGTTGCACTTTCATTTTGCTTCTTGTCATAATGTAACATAATAAACATGACATTATGACAGTTTAAACCTGACGCTTTAGTCGTGTTTTATTCAAGTGGTTCTGACTACAGCATTGGTAATGGACAAGGTCTTTTTAAATGCACTGTGGAGCTTTTTACATTTCTTGTGTGTTTATATGTGCATATATATATGATAGATTTTCTGGGGACTTCATTGTATATTTCTACTGTGACTTATATGTTTTTCTAATGTGCTTACCACAATATAATATAAAAGTATGGTTTTTTTTTACCTGATGTTTTTGTTATGGTATATTCAGGTGATTTAAAATGTATTTTACATATGAATTATAATTAGAAGATCCTTTATATTTATTGTATTTGTTTAATGTCTGAAGAAGGGCTTGTGCCTGAAACATTATAGGGTGTACATTAATAAATATTCAAAATACATTCATACATCCATGACCACTAAATCACTTATACACAAGAAAAGAACAGCAATTGTTGGCGTACGGGGCCCAACAAAACAGACCAACCAGTCATGTTGTACTGATATTAGTGTTTTATTGATTTAAAATGTGTTACATGCTGTTAGTTATTTGCTGTGGCACAGGAACGTGCTGCTAAAAGGAGAGCAACAGAGCTGTAGGCTATAATGAAAGCAGGGATATTCAGGACTTTGAGAGGTTACGACAAGCTAACATTTACCCAAGCAAGTTTCACTGTGGCTCTAACGTCTGTCTGCGACAGCTTATGTCACTAGGAATAACAATCAGGAGACACGTGGCTCTGCGGTCCAGTGAAAAGTGGTTGTTTATACACAGTCCTTACATTAGCCGTCCCTGCTTACCCATTTATCAGTCTACAGTGATAAGAGTTAGACTTAATTATTGTTAGCTGTTTTAACCTTTTTATTTTTCAAGGCAACAAATTGTTTCTCTTCAAAGCTCGGCATGGGGCTTATTCCATTTCTCTGCCTTGCTCCTGCAAAGGATTGATCTGCTTGGGTTTAATCAGTAGAGGTAACTGCTGAGAAACAACATGATAGACAGCAAGCGAGAGAAAGAAAGTGGGGGTGGGGAAGAGAAGAGGGGAGAAGAGTACTGAAGGCAGAAAAGCACAGAGGCGACTCATGTATTGACTGTGCAGCTAATCCTCGGGTTCCCTCGGGGCTGAGCTTGAGTACCTCTGTCTTGCCGTTCAAGGAGGAAACACTAACTGCTGTGTCAAGCCGAGCTCTGAATCCTGCATTAATTGATATTGAATTTTCCAACGCTCTAATGCCTGCTGTTTTCATCCCGGCAGCATTAGTTATTGAGCTGTGCCCTCCGCCGTGTCAACACCAGACATGTTCATAATCTTTGTACTACAAGCTGGTGACATTTTTTTAAAAGATGTGTAGATTGTCAGAGTGAAGACACAGGCAGGATCTGATCTGGTGCTGCCTTCAAGTGCAGGAAAGAATACTGTAATTGTGGTGACAGAGGACATCTTGGAATGATCATTTTAGTCAGAGGCACTTGTGTCAAGAAATTGACCATTTAAAGCAACAGTTTAGGGTTCGGTACGCTTCAACCAAAGTGCTCATCAGATCGTCAAAGCAATGTCGGAAACCTTTGTGCAACCTTTTTCCTAATGCAAGCGTGACTTCAATGCCCCTCCTGCACAAACGCTGCTGTGTGCTTTGTGCATATGGCCAGCATTAGTGTTTCTTTTTACAACTTTACCTGCTTTATTTTAAAAATAAGTCAAAATAAGTCATGAACATTTGGAAGATTGGGGCATAGACAGATTATGAGACAACGGGCCCCTGCGTACAGATTTGCGAATGACCCCCCAACCTCACTTTTTATAGAAGCATACCCAGATTGAAAGAGATACAGTGTCTGTTTATTTTGTGTCCCTCTGAAGCTGTTTTATGTCTCTTTGTAGTACGTTTGTTTCTCTGTAGTCATTTTGTGTCTCTTTGTGGTATCTCTGTCTCTGTAGTCATTTTGTGTCTCTTTGCTGAACTTTTGTGTCTTCTTGTATGGGGGCCCTCCACGCTGGGAGTTGTATCTGGTCTGCCCACAGGGACACCGTTGTGGAGATCCCTCAGACCCGGGGGACTGGGGACTGCTCTGCAGTGGTGTGGAGCCTGCTCTGGTCTGTCCGGGCTGAGGGGGTGGTCTCTGTGGCGGTGCTCCCTGTGGCTGCGGACTATGGTGCCTCTCAGTGTGGATGGCCACCCATTGGTGGCTTCTCCTCACCCGGATCCTCAGTGCCATGCCATGTT
>JAJHUR010136228.1:0-14255 GCA_027495735.1 Lutjanus campechanus | reverse complement strand
ACACTAAGCTGGTTCTACCAAGAACCTTTTTAAATTTCATGGGTTTTGTCTAGAACACACTCAGGCGAGTCTACCAAGGACCTTTTTATATTCCAAGGGTGTTATGCAGAACACACTGAGGAGGTTCTACTGAGAACCCTTAATATGGTGCAAAAAACCCTTGATGAACCCTTGAAGGACTTCAACAATTCTCAAAGAAGAACTCACTCTTCTAAAAAGAGTTCTTTGGATGAAAGGGGTTCTTAATTTACCCCTTAGTCCTACAATGAACCCTTGACAAACACTTTCTTTAAAAGGGTTCTTCAGAAGCAAATGGTTCTGGGTAGAGCCATTTGGAACCCTTATTTCTAAGAGTGCTGATAACAGAAGCAAACGAAGAAGCACTGGACAAGGGCACATCTCGGCATTAAAGAACAAGATATTTTCATCTACAAGAACAAAGCCAGCCAGTCATATTTTATCATCATTTAGATAAGTTCGTTTGCTGTTACTGGAACTCATGGTTCAGTGCGGACTGACCGACAACTTCAATCAGGACCTCTTTATAGCCTCTGTACTCTTTCCAACTCCTGAAGTGTTATAATCAGACTTGGCTGCGTAGTCTGATGTGCCATCATCACCTCAGAGTTTGAATATGTGATGATGGCTTGGATAAGCTTAGCTGGTGAGACGTCAGGGATGTTCAGCTGGAGGATTTGTAGAAGGAAAGAGGCCTGTAATTTCCAGCACCAATTTCCTGTCTCAATAGGAACTCGAGAATAACCTCAGTGTTGGAGCGTACTTCAGGGCCAATGAAAAGCTCTTCAGCATCAAGAGCTTCCAAACACTAAATTGTCTTTGTGGACGTCTGAGCCACAGCGTGCATGTGGCTGTGGTAATTTCAAAGGTTCAGTCCGTCATTACTGCTGCTCTTAAAACAGCATCATGAGCTTTTCCCACAAAATCTCCACCTACCATGCTGAGTCTATTTATCCTCTAATTTACCATGATGCATAGCCTCAAATTAATAATTTACGTCCTCAAATTATTTTATTCAGCGTGTCAGAATAACAGCGCTCAGTTATTGTGACAATAGCAACTGAAGTCATAGGTTGAGGCTAGCAGGGTCAGCTAAGCAGCAAGGTAGCTCAGTAATGAGACAAAAGCTAATTTATGAACTAATTCCATTACGATGATCCATTTCTTTCCATTTGTCCTTGTCCGTTCATCTCTTTTTCATACAGCTTTCAAGCTTCATCAAATGTGTTATCACTCTTCGCTTCAGCTTTCAGCTTTGGCTGCTTGATTATGTTTGACTATTTAATGCAGATAATAGTGGACTCGGGTATTTACAGTAGCTATTCAGCTAACCTGTGTTGTGCAAGCATGTTTCTGACTGTAGTTGCAGGTTAATTATGTACGCCTAGCTACACCTAATGCAGTCTAATACAAAAGCAATGAATCATACTTTCATAAAGCAACCAGTATCATGCCAAAGTGTATAATAGACCAGCTGACCCAACTCGATAGTGTTGGCACTTTCTGAAAAGTCCACACATTTCTCTTTCCGCAGTCAAGACAGCTATAATGCATTATGCAAGGTCTACTTCGGCTTTCAAAATAAAAATTGCTGAGGAACATTTCAGGTGACGGTCACAGTTTGTTAGATTTTTGCTCTTTAAAAGGATACTACACTTTACATGATAACCCACTCAGTATGTACTCACCATTATGCCGATGTGATGATAAGTGAAGATCTTCAGTTCACAAAACAATCCTGGAATTTCAGCAGAAAACAGGGTAGCAGCCTCATCCAGTACAATGGCAGTGAATGGTGACCACGGATAAAACGTTAAAAATAGAACACAAAACAAACACAAAATGTCTCCATCCTGCTTGTGTGGTGTAATCCAAGTGTCCGCGAGCCGCGACATTAAAAATTCACCGCAAAAGATGCCATTTACGCCATGTTTTTAGCAGAAATGTCAGCTATAGCATGTAGCCGGTAGGAGACTTCGTATATATCCTAATGGCCGCACATGCCGAAGTCTCGCGAGATCGACGCCATGTTTACATCTTACCGGCTACATGCTACAGCTGATATTTCAGCAAAAAACATGGCGTAAATGGTGTTTTTGGCGGTTTGGTGGTGAGTATATACTGAGTGGGTTAATCTCACAAAGTGGAATATTGCTTTAAACTACATGGTTGGGATCAGGAAACCGTCCTGCACTGGTGTGGCATGAGACTGTTGAATCTGTTTTAGCCTGGTACACAACACATATCAACAACACAGCTTCCTAAACAATCTTCTATTTGCATCAGCCTCTCTCTAAAACTAAAAATGATAACCTTCATTATTGCAGGACTGTTGTGTTAGACATCATTACTTTTAGCTAGGTGTACCTAATAAACTGGCAATGGAGTGTATTTTCCTGTAGAGCACAGTAAGCAGTTTGAAGAGCACTAAAATTAAGGGGTGCTCAAATCTGACAGAAAATATTGACAGCATCATTTGTCAGGTTAAAGAAAAGCGATAAAATAAAGTTAATGGGAAACTACACCAAACTTCTCTGACACTTTCTATAATGGGTATATAACAGGCTAAAGGTACAAAAGTAAAATGTGTGTCTCATCAAAAGAGAAGGGGCAGGCACATCAAGCCATTTGAGAGGACATATTAGTAATTAAAGGGCACAAATATATTTTAATTCTTAATTTGAAGGACTGTCACGATTTACATCTGCACGTAATTGGTATCAGCCAAAATATTGATATAAGCCTGAAATTAAAATTTCTGCCGATAATACAGATTTGACTGCAAGATTGCAATGATTTCTGAGCGTCCATCATGCAAAGAGGAGTCAAATCTTATTCCTTCAACCCTACAGATTTAATTGCCCGTCTTAAGACCCATTACTACAATTTTGTGAAGAGCGAGGAGAAACCTCTCAGCAGGATTTTTCTTAGTTTGCCCACTGAATGTGTAAATTTCAAAAAGCATCGTATTTTATTTCTGCATCTACCAGTGGGCCGTCACGATAAGAGTAGGCATAATAATATGTTATTTCCACCACTGGAGAGACTTGATGTTCTTTGCAATTAGGTGGAAAAAAATATGTGCATATTGTATATTGCCATCAGCATCAGCAATCGACCTAAAGGAGTCGGAAAACATCAGCAAAAATCCAATATTGTGCATTCCTAATCGCAGTTTTCCCTCTTCTACATGACAGGCTGCATGATTGCTTGTCTTCACCTGAAAATGCAAACTACTAACAATTGTTCTGTCATTCGTACACCTTGGTAATAGCCTTTGTAGAGCTGCTCAAACAAGCCTCAGCTGCCTCAGGGCAGGGTCTGGCCCAGGGTCTTTTTAAAGAAAAATATCCATCTCCACACCAAGGCTGCCATCTATCAATCTGTCTGCAGCGCCACACTGCTTTATGTTGTGAAAATCTGAAGTCATTCCACATACTGTAGCCTGGATACAGGAAATGCTTGGAATCACCAACTGCACAACTGCAGAACTATTGAGCCCGCGATTACACAGCAGCAGCTGCACTCACTTGGGCATGTCATCAGGACGCCCGCAGGACCCCGCTGCCTTGTAAGATCCTGCATGGCTAAATTACAGCATGAGCACTGGTCAGCAGGAAGGCAAAAGCAGCAGTTCAAAGCTCGGCTCAAGGCTTCACTAAGGATGTGAACCTGGAGGACGCTGCTGACCGTAACAACTGGCAGCAGAGCCGAAGTAGAAAAGGAGGAAAAGTAGGTGACAGCAAAAATGGCTCAGATGAAATGTACTCAAACTGCTCTCGCTACAACCCGAGTTCCTCAGATTGCTCTGTACAGCCATCAAAGAGCGAGCCGTTAGAGACGGAGTTGTTCTGAGAGTCACCGGACCGCCAAAGCCAACAACCTTGTGTGTGTTGAGAGTCAAAGAGCGGGACAGGAGTGGACTATTTCTTTTGTGAATCTTCCACCGTGAACAAGAACAACCGAGCTTTTTCTAATTACAGTTGCAATAAATGATAAAGAACAGTGCATAACTTTACTTTTAATGGAACAAGACACAATCTAAATCCTCAATTACAGTACAAACACAGTATTTCACAGTCGATTAATGATTATCACTGCATTCCTCAGTTGGGTGTTATAATTTGTAATTTGTTAACATTACTTGCTCACACGAGAACAAAGTGTGTCTGCAGTATCTATCTCATGAATTGCACCTATTCCATGAACAATGAACAATTAAGTAGCTGGAGCAGATAATTAATAATGTATGTGATAAAACAGAATGTACTAATTGAAAATCCTTACCTCTTCGGCATAGGCGTCACAAAGTTTGTGTCCCGAGAGGAGTTTATTTTTCAAGCTCTTGTTCTGTAAAAGAGAATAGAGAGAAAGAAGAGATGCCGTTGGTGTCTGCTCTGTGTTCTGGAGGACTGCCTGTTCCCCAAAAACAAAACAAAAAAAACAAAAAAACTACTATTGACTCAGTGGGCCTCAGTTTCTTCAGCAAGGCATTTGGCTGTTGAGGAGCTTTGACAGCGAGTGCTTGGTTGCCTCTCGATTTCCGACTAGACTGAGGAGCAGTCAAGAGTGGCCTGTCTGAGGATCTGAAAGTGCACTCAGGCTCATAGGCATCGAAAAGGTCATATCAGGGCCAGACCCCCACTGAACTTTAAGCGTGATCAGTAAAGCCTTAAAATCATTGACTGGCAGCCAGTGGAGGGATGCCAGAGTAGGGGTCAGGGGGTCTCGTTGTTCCGTGCCAGTTAAGATCCATGCTGCAGTTTCATAAACAATCTGGATGCTTGTTCGGGATTTTTGACTTAGTAAGCAATACAGTTTGTTACATTAAAGGGACAGTTCAACACAAAATCAAAAAGACATTATTTTTGTCTCATACTGCTTTGGTGCGTGTTGCGTAGTTTTGGCTTGGAGATATTGGCCACAGCGATGTCTGCCTTCTTTACAGTATATTGGGATTAGATGACACTAATCCTGTGCTGCTCAAAGTGCTAAAAAAAAGAAAAAAGAAAAAAAGAGAAACATTAGAAAACTGAGCAGCAGTGTCTCCTTCCAAAAATCATGACCCGCTTAGTCAAGATAATCCACAGACCTCGTTGTGAGCAATTTAATGTAGGAACTATTTTCTTTCTGCAGTAAAATCTACCTGAACTACTTTAGAATCTACCAAAAGAAAGTAGTTCCTACACGAAACTGCTCACAACAAGGTCAGTGAATTATCTTGATTAACCGGGTCATGATTTTTTAGAAAGATACTGGTTTTGAATTTTTCAATTTTTTTTTTTTTTTTTTTTGGTGCTTTGAGCATCACAAGCTGAATGCCATTTAGTCCCATTATTCTGACGAGAGGGCAGACGTCTCTCCAAAACTCTGCAACGGCACTACAGGTTACAGATTACAGAGGATGTTGAAAGGAGGGCCCTCATTTGTAAACTCTTAAGTATGACTCAAGCAGAAAACCACATATAAGTGATTATCTATAAAACCTTACTTTGATGTGGAAATGATCTTGTCTCCAAGCAAAGTCTGGACTTGACTTGAGTGATTTTCCTGTTTGGTATGCTGGGGTATTGCAGTTATATGTGCCCAAGCCTGTGGTGAACTGTAGTTCATGGACATACTGCACATGTATGAAGACTCTGCATTCCAGGGACATATTGCACATGTACATTAATGATCTGTATTTCACGGACATATTGCACAGGTGGTAGAATAAGCCTATATTTTATTCCATTGACGTATTCCACATGCATATAAACAGTCTGCATGACATTTGGCACAATACACATGTATAATAAGTACATTGCACATTCCAGTTATTGTATATAGTATTCTTATTTTATGTTATTTAATTTGGAGGTTCATCATTTCGTCTCGTCTCATCAGTTTTATTAACAGTGTCATGGGAATTATCAATTAAAGGTGTGGGGAATTAATAGTGACACACCCCCATGCAACGTGATTGCACAGAATGTGTGTTGCCAGGCTTTAATCTCCTAATCGCTGTGATGTCATCTTCCGAAAAGTTTGCTTTACTCTTTTGGTCCATGACTTATCCTGACGATACCCTTGTTGGTATTCGCATTATATAAGAGGAAATCACTGATTGTACAGCAGGTTAATTTGAGATTACAGGTGCCAAAGTTACAATTTATCTTCTCAGAACCTTTGTACAGTAAGCTAGGTTTTTTATGCTCAGTATCTCAAACCGTCAGAAATCTAAGAACATTTTTATACATGAACAGGGCGTCTTTATACAACACTGCGTAATTTGTATCCAACTGTCCATGATTGGTAGAGCATACAGTAGGAGTTCCAATCCAATTTCAACCTTATTTGTCCTCCAAGGGCAATTGATTTTGCAGAGAGACGGATACAGACAATAAAAAAAATACAAAAAGCCTATAAAAGGAAACCAACAAGACGCCTACATAGGGCACATCAAAGGGAGGAGGGCACGCACTGAGTATTACAGGCTCATGAAAAACAACAGTTGTGCCAGGTTGACCTTACAGTCATGGAATTCAAACAAGGATAAAGTGCTGAATTTTGGGACAAAATAGTTCTTAAATTGAGAATCATGCCTGACCTCAACTCTCCACGGTCAGACAAGTTCTGTACATGCAGTACAGCCACTGTTTCTAAAAGGTGACGTTAAAGTCAAAGGTAACGCAGAGGTTTCTGGCTGCAGGGTCGGTGTAAGAGGCCAAGATACCGAGATTTTTCTCTCTGGTTTGAGTTAAATGCACTACTGTATTTTTAAAAGGAAGACACAGGCAAGAAGAGCTGTGTAAGGACCCAAGAGAATGAGACCTGAAGGCAATAAAAACATTTGGAGGGCAGAAATTTCCCCCTTTTTTTAATTGACAATGATCTGTTAGTAAGATCGGCCTTAAACCAACTTATTGCTTAACACAAAGCATCCATCCTGATCTCAAAATGACCCAATAAAATGGCACAATCAGCCATGACGAAAGCTTCACCAAAGCCTGAAAGAAGTAGAATTGTGCAGTCTGCAGCGTCTGAGGTAAGAAAAGGTCATTCGAGGCAGATAGGCTCTGCTATGATTTAAATCTAGATTGGCTGCTACACTGTATTAACATTTCTGAGACAAAGAAACCTGCTTGGTAAATAAAACAATACTGTGCAGTGAACAGGACATGCTGCACCACACAACATAACGTATGGAACAAAAATGATCCATATGAGGGTTTTTGGGGGTGTGTGTGTGCTTGTATTTCTGTGGCATCGTGGGAGCCAACAGATTGTACCACTTCTGTTTCATCTGAAGGAACCAATGTAATTAGATGCAACTTCATCATAGCGACCAGTAGAGATTTATTAACCTTTTCATTGACTCAACAACACATTTAGAATTCTTAATGACTTTATCAATGAGCTAATTACCTGTAGCCGAGGGTCTATTCTTCAAACCCATCCAGCGGAACTCAAGTGGGAGAAATGAATATTAATTCACCCGCTTTAATTCAAGAAAACTAAACTCTATGACCAAAAAAAACAAAAAAAACAAACAGAAACTGCTGCCTTGCAGAAGAAGTTGGCCCTCGTTCTTCTTCTTCTGCACATGCAGCATGTTATGCTACGTAAACAAGTGCATACAACAGCAACTCCTTCTCCACACTTGTTCTGCATGTGAACGGATTACAGTGTATGGGCTTAGAGTGTGATCTGACAGACTTTGAAACAGCATGATGGTTGATGCCAGGAGGGTGCTCCTGAGCATCGCCAAGACTGAAGAGTTGCTGAGCTTTACAAAGGCAGTAATCTCCTAACTCTACGACGAATGGACCAGAAAACCTCATCACAATGTTTGCTGTGTGGGAGGCAGCCCTGGGATGATCCACATGGGAGATGATGGGTGGCTACAAACAGTTCATTGCCACCCAATCGTATGACAGTCAACTAAACAAATGGGTATAATGGCCAGTTTTGGAACACACAGGAGTTCATTAAAAAGACATCTCAAATAGACCAAGTGGAATCAAGCATCTATCTAATCTACGATTTGTTTTAGAGAATGTTTTTTTCCATACCCAAAATTAGGAATTACCACCTCATATTATACGCCTCTGCAAACCAGTTAAGTTGCAATTTACATCCACGTCTGGCCAGACTTATATAATGTATGTAGTGAAGATTTTGAAGGAATTTAATGAAAGGTATTAAATCTATTTTTTGGTAAAAATGGAATGGATGATTCAAGTGAATAATTTCCAGTGAGAAACATGCTGTCTTTACAAGGAGACTATTTTTTACTGAGGAGTACATGGGGCTGACAGAAAGCTGAACATTATGATGTCACAGTGAACTTAACCTTTGACCTTTTGGGTATAAAATGTCATCACATCATCTTGTTATCCTATTAGACATTGATTTATGGCCAAAAATGGATGTATTTTGTAAGGTTACAGTGATCTGGCCTCCAAAATCTAATCAGTTCATCCTTGAGTCCAAGTGAACATCTGTCCAAATGTTCCTGAGATATCACATTCACAAGAATGGGACAGGCATCAGGTCACAGTGACCTTTTACCTTTGACCTCCACAATCTAATAGTTCTTCCTTGAGTCCAAATGAACATTTGTTTTCAGATTCAGACATTTTATTATACCAAGTGTGAAACTTGACTTGCAGTCGAGGCACAAGATGAAAAAAAAACAACAAATGGATAAAAACAACACAAATAACCAAAGTATAGACAGACAAGACAAACAGAAATGTCTCTTGTACATGCACATAATACAATTAAACAATAAAAACACACAACAAATTTGGCAGGGTTATTGCACAAGGGACGAAGAAGTTTTTAGTCCTTTGCCTAAATCTACGGCCTGAAGGAAGGGTCACTAACTCATCATGGAGAGGGTGGTTTTTGTAGACTAATATGGACCTGACCTTGCAAAGAACCTGCTGGTCAAAAATATCAACCAAGGAGGTCTGTGTGACACCTATCAGCCTTATCGATATCGCTCGGGTGACTTTTAAACTCGTCCAATTTGACGAAATCCCGGCATTCTTGAGGTATTGCATTCTTAGGAATGGGAGGGACGTACATACAGATGGACGGACAGACAACCCAAAAACAAAAAATATGGTTTTGAATTGTCAAGTAAATCTGAGACAGCAACAACTGAAAGCTGAACAAAATTATCTAATTTTCTTTTGGGATTGTGGAGGATCTTTTAAAAAGAAATCTGCAATAAGCTGTTTCACTCTTTTCATTAGTCCAAACTAAAAGAAAAGCAGATCAGAGCAACACAGACTGGGGACCACTAATGAGGGCCGACAGCTACCTCCTTTTAGAAATTTTTTTTTTTTTTTTTGAACAGATTATTATTTATTGCTCCACAGACTTCCCACATCACTGTTGGGAAAGTCTTTCTGTCTGTCTGCCCTTCAGAGGCAAACCCAGTTGGTGGGGCTTTTTTTTTTTTTTTTTTTTTGGCTCCAGTGTAAATCAGTCAAGTGTGTTTTCATCCCGGGTAGCAGATATTTTTGAAAATACGATCTTGCCACAAGCAATTATGGCTTATAGATGGGACGTTAAATTAATTTAGGGAGAGATAACACATTTGGCTATTATGTTGCTGCGCTCTGATGATAGATCTGCTGCTTGATGTTGGAGACAGCTCAATGTTATTAGGTGACGAGTTGGCTGTGAACCACCGGGACAGTTTGGATACAGAAGGAGGGACGGGGAATGTGCCTCCACCATCTGGCCCTTGACATCTACTTGTAAATGATGCGGCCACCTCCACAATTTTCGCTCTGTGTCATGGCCCATACTGAATGCATTGATAATTTAATACTTGATGACAATCATTCACAACACAGCTGCATCTCTATATACTTGGAATGATGGATTTGTCTGTCCGTGGCTGTAGTGGTCTTGAAATATCTCAGCAACTGTTCAGTGGATCACCATGAAATTTTTTACCCTGTGTGCTTACAATGTCTTGTCTGTTCTTAAATGAAAATAAAAATTGTTGATCATCAGGGGACCAATTCTACCAACTTTTGTGATCCTCTGACTTTTCCTCTAGCACAACCATTAGTTTGCACTAGCACATTATAAAACATCATACAGGAATTTAGTGACATCAACTAATTGTTTCTCATTAACTTAAATATAAAAGTTTTTTTTAATCTCAAGTTAATTCAACTTCAAAATTCAATTGTTTATTGTCAGACCTCTTCCAAAGTTAAAAATGTGAGTTGTCCTGACTTGGTGAGTTGAATAAATGCTCTGCTGTGAGTTCACTCAACTTATGAAATTGAATTTCAAAAGAAACATCATCATCTGACAGCTCTAAACGAATTATCCAACTAAAGTTGAGTCAGTTCTCATTTTTAAGGCAACAAGGGAATTTAAGTTTATAAGTTAAACCTGCTTAAAATGATTTCCAGTGTCAGTGTTACTGGTGTTAAAAGCATACACTGATTAAAGTACCTTACCCATCACCCCCAAAGTCTAAACGTATTATCTATAGTTAGTCAAACAACGGACACGACTGTTATAAACTGATAAAGTCACAGAATAGGAGTAAGAACAGGAGGGGAACAAGAGTAAGGCAGCACTCTGTGTATATTCATTTTTCACCATTTCATCGTTCTTCTTGATTCTTTTTTAATATACACATATATTTTGCTCTGTTTGTGTTTTTGTATGTATCATTATTTACAGTTATTAAAAGTACAGGTTAAAGTTTTCTGTTTCAGTGACCTGATAGCATTTCAAACAATTAAGTTATTGTTAAACTGCAAAATATCCTCCTTCCATTACATGTCTTTGCCAGTCTTTGTTTTGCAGTGCTGCAAAAAATATGTTTATGTATATATTCTATATATTATATTTTGTGTAAAGAATATTGTCTGATATATCCTACGTTAAAGATAAAAGTAAGATACAGAGCACCACTGCTCATATCCTTTCTTGTAAAATGACAGATGTAACTGGTGTTGTCATAACTGGTGGGAAAATTTACTCAGCATGGCATCCTTAATCTTGACAACTCTTAGATGTACTGGTAGGACATTTGGTACAGACAATCCCAATTGCTGGTTAGCAAATAACAGCAAGCTAACATGCTAAACTAAGACTGTGAACTTGGTAAACATTAGAACTGCTAAACATCAGCATGTTAACACTGTCATTGTACGTCAGCATGCTCAAAACACAGCTGTGCCTGAATACACAGCCTCACAAAGCTGCTAGCATGATTGAATTACACTCTTAGTTTTCTTTCTACTTAATGGATATATACAGTATGAAAGTCAAATATCACCAAACAGAGCTTGTACTCTGGAATTATTCATAATTATATGACTGAATCTGCCCATCTCTGACATCTAAACTTCAATGTGCCACTTAATTATTGCAACAACAAAAGATAAAACACAGCACAGGGCATTATTAGCTGATTTGGCCAATTTTCCACAGTAATACTAGAGGCCATAGTTTACTTTATTAGGAAAGTAAATCTGCTTCTGCATTACATAATTATTAGTTGATATAGAGAAACCTGAACCTTTCACGTGGTGCTGAGGCAAGGTTCAGGTTTGCATACTATAATTTGCCAAGCAGAAAAAAAGAACTACATTCAGCTGAGAAAGTGGCAGTTTCTCTCATACGGTACATTCTGGCCTCTGCCTTCCCTTTGCAATTCACTCCTCACTCCCACACACACCTGCACCGTACAGTGTACTGTGTACAACACATGCAGTACATGCACACTGAGCAGAGGTAATGAGCTGGGATGGTAGTTGTTTTGTGATTCAGCGAGGCAAAACTGACCGAGTATCAATTCATCACACTCGCACCTCCTCTCGCCCCTACAGTGGGACCACCAGTCGAGGACATGTTGTACTGGCAGCTGTCATAAAATGTGACGTAGTTTAGCCCCAGGACACACTCAGAGAGAAAATGAGATCCTCCAGAGCTTATATGTCACCGCACATTATGCAAAACGTGATACACTGAGATACATATGTCGTAACGTGTTATTCCTGCAGCGGCTGTCAATCTGCCCACCTGAAAGTAAAGGGACGGTTTCACATTTTACACGTTGCTTATATTTTTCATCTTGAAAGATGGAACAGCTCGCAAATAAGTTGTCCAAGATCTATCCCTCAATCTGTCAAATCACATCACTGATCTACGACTGCGAGGAGTCAAATCACACCAAGGAAAGATGGACCACGGGTTTCTTTTTTGGTTATGTGATGATTTTAAATGCTTCACCACTCTTTTGCGTAAAAATTGCGAGTTGAAATTATATTTAATAAAATACACAAAAATGAAATATTCAGTCATATACAGTGATAATAGGAAATCACCGACCGTCTGAAGAACTTCAGCAGTCAAAAAACGTCCATCTGACTCGACTCACCAGAGTCATTTTCACACATTATAAAGTGCTGATATGTCGACAGCCCGCGAGTGTTGATGTTTACTGTCCATCTAGGTCAACTTTCACACTTCTTGACACACATCAGTGTTGGATCCTTTTAGCTTCAGTGTGAAGTGTCAGATACCAGCTCTTCTTATAACGTTTTTTATTCAATCCAGTTCCACTCAAGTTTTTTATCTGGTCAACAAATTAAATTTCCTCTGGTAACCCTTAAGTGGACAAGCACATATAAATATTTTTGGAAAATGAATTCATTGCTATTTTCTCATGCATCTAGGCTGAAATGACGCAAGTTCATGATTTATATTTTCAAAATATGACCTTAGTTTCCAATTTACAGACACGGTGCCCATTTAGGGTATAAAATTTCCCCCACTTTAATAGCTCATGTGCCAACTTTGAAAACATTTGGGAAACAATTAATTAAGTACTTTCTTTGATATTCTGCATGCATCCTTATAAACAAGTGAAAAAAGGACAATATTTATTCACATATAATCTTGTGTAATCTTTGAAAAAACAACAAGCTAGTAACATTTACAAACAGAAGAAAATCGTATTTCTGTTTTTGTACCACCATCTTCCCTGTGGTTCCAGGCTACATGAGTAAAATCAGCAATAGAAGCTGAGCAAACAGGACAACGTTTTAGCATCCTGACCAGTGACCATGTAAACGACAGGTTTACATGGTGAATAATATACAATTAACAGTAAAATAAGGAGTAATAAATGTTCCACACCTCTATATTATTGATTATCTGTAAAATATAGACCTCAAAACAAGTGTATCTGTGGCTGATCTGATTTCTCCAGGATACAGACATTCAGTGCCAGATTATCAAAGTTATGAAAATGTAATTCATTATTTTTCAACAAGAACATATAAAATGATCATTACAAAACTATTTAAATACAAATTGCCACAACATATAATTAACAATAAAAAATAACACTTAGCTCATGGCTAGTGCCTTTGTCCAAAAAAAAAAATAAAAACATTTTTTTAATGATATGAAACATTTAATGCTCGTCCCCTCACAGTCTGTCAAATGATTGTAGCCTCGAGGATACAGAAACCATTTAGGGCTTAAACCCAACCTCTTTGTAAAAGTTTAAACAAACCATCAAAAGTGAGGTGTGGTCAGAGTTGACATTTTTATTTTCAACAGTAGAGTCACAGTAGCCATGGCGTGCACATTTCCTGACACCACTCAGGGTTGGTACAAGCGAGGGGAACCGTTGTCACAACATATTTCAGCCTAAAAGGTCAATAAGCTTCATTGACAATGACAGAATAATAATAATAATGACAGAGAAAACAAAATGACAAGATGTTTCTGTTGCGCCGCTGCTCTAACAGCTCACACGTCTCAATGGTGAAAATATGACTTCATTATTCATGTGATTTAAAGGCCACAATGAACTGCGCCCACGAACCCAAACAGAGCTGCCGGTTCAGGTGGACGAACTGAAAGCCACATATAATAAAATCTCCCTAAAATAAAAAATATTTTCTCAGTGAAATGCTGTCAGCAACTCAAGAAAAATACTCAAGTAAAAGGACAAAGTAGTCTTCCCAAAAACTACTCAGAGTATTAGTTACTTTGTAACTGTAGGTGCGTGATGATGGGGTTTCTGCTTCTCCAATTCTTCAATCTAAATTTTCTCCTGCTCTTTTCTGCTCAGTGGTCACACTAACCTCTACAAACCTGTGCCTGCCGTACCGTAGACACAGTCTGTATGTCTTGTTTTCATTGGCCCAAAACGTAGATGAAAGGTTTAAAGATTAATTCAGATTGCACTCAGT